>DWMY01003373.1:0-10327 GCA_018249775.1 Heliconius hecalesia formosus | reverse complement strand
ATATATATATATATATAAATAAAAGTATATATATATATATATATATATTATATATATATTATATATATATATATATATATATATATATATATATATATATATATATATATATATATATATATATATATATATATATATATATATATATATATATATATATATATATATACAAAACATTTTTTGTAATCTACATATCTTGATAAGGTACTTACCGCAAAGCGCTACCAGTGTTAAAACTTTCATTGTCACGTTTTGAAGCACTGTTCTCAATACATAATATCTATCGATGCACCTCACTAGTACTATCTGTCAAACTAATAACATATTCACAAAAATAACATTATCATAACAAAACATTTTTTTTCTCTTCATTTTATACATTAATTTCACATTAAAAATACAACGTCGTAATTCAATTAAATAAATCGTCCAAAATAAGTATTTGCAATCAAAAACTTGCAACAAATATAATATGTTGCTACAATCGCGTTGTTTACATGTTACCGGACGCGTCCGTATTCCGTTATAGAATTTCAGGGAGCGAGTCGTGCTGCCCGCTCTGGGCACGTTCGCTAAGTGTCCTTGGTTTCCCGCTATGGTAACGTCATGCGCAGTGCGATCTATTCATTAGACTCCTTAACTTTTAAACTTTGATAATTGATAAAATGAGATTCTTTTTCCAAGTGCAAAAGGGTGAAATTCTTCAGTGAAAAGTTTAAAAAAAGAGCATTTTTGTTAGTTATTGTGCGTGATTGACGCGGTCAGTAAGTACATTATAAACTAACGATAAAGTTAAATGGCTGGAAGCTATTTCGCGAAACCCTTGCCTCATTACTCCTACGGTGATAGTTTACGTAACACATAATCTAGATAATAGTCACGTTAAATTTGTAAATATTAATAGGAATTTCCGGGTTTTAGCTACTAAATGGATAAGTGAATCACTTAATTTTGTTATCATATTGCAATTTGTTAACAAATAATATATATAATTGGTCGCGATTCTTTATCGTTTATTTAAAGATATTTAAAGAAGTTAATGATGAAATCTTTAAAATAAGACTGAAAGAAAGAAAGGAAGAATCATAATGATATAACTAAGTAAAGAATAACACATATAGAACCTAATGTTAATCCTCTAAAATTGTAACAACTCGTTGTTCAACAAAAGAATTCAATAACACATTATTTTAAAAGACCGAGGAAATGAAAATATTATTGAAATGCTAATATTTTATCGAGTGGTAATCGAACCACATACTATAGTGTGTACAGTTTGTACTGTACTCTTCCCAACGCGATGTAACTTATAATTGATATTTTCTGCTCAGTTAGTTAAAAACGTAAATAAATTTGTTTTTAAAAAAATCAATGAGCTTAACTAATAACGCTTTAATAATTAACAAGCTTTGCTTAAAAGTGTTATGAACTAGCGCCTTTATTTACGGTAACTAGTGTGAGTGTCGACAGAAGCTGTCACAGGCACAAATTATCTTTACCTCACAGCTGTACGGACTAATTAAAACAACCTCCGTTTAACTAAATATTGTAATTGTACTAAAAAGTAAGACTTCCAGAGTGATATGCTTACATTGCGTTTATTTTAACATAACAGAGAGAAAAAAGAGATAAGTCACTCCGTTCTGTACTCATCGCCCATTTAGAAGCAGTGCGTGTAAGAAATACGCAACAGTCGCGTTTACACTCAAACACTTCTGTTCGCCACGACGACGCGCGACGCCCTGAAACGGCGACGATGATGGCATACAAAAAAATACAGAAGTAATAATAAAGATATTGTTTTATAATTTATATATTTTATAAAGTATTAACATATAGTAAATATTCTCCTCAGGTATAAAAATAAATAATTAAAATTTCGTATTAAGTATCTGATTTCAACACTTCACTATGTCTTGATAAAGCAAGGAAATGTAAATGTAACAAGTTGTTACCATACGGGTACAGTCGTATACAATATCCCACTGCCCTGTGATGGCCACACGCAGTTCTTATTATGTTTTAATATTGACAGTCGAAAGAAAATGTTCAATTTTAAATCTTATCGGCAATCAAAATTTTCGTACAGACAGAATCTGCAGAAATTTTATATTTCGTTATGCCCGTACTGGCTAGCAGGGTCTTAATTTAGCAATTACTAGATATATTTAGCTCTAAATTCACACAAAGAACTCGCTCGTACAATAACATTTTTACATTATACTTGATTAATGACAAAGGCACAGTAAGTAGTGCTATTATTATTTCTATTTTGGTATCGTTTTCATCTTCAACGCTCAACATATATAGCCTCAGGCGAAACCAGAGAACGTACGAACGTCTCGATCTTTGGGTTATCTTTTTACTCTGATTTATGTGAGATAGGTGGTGGAAATTTATTCAAGTCAAAATAAAAAAATATATACTTCGTTTTCTTTTACAGTTACAGCTGTAGTTGTGACATTCGAGTATATTTTATCTAGTTAAGAGCTTAGTTGTTTGTAATTAGGATACACTTAGTTTAAACTTAGACGTATATTTAAATTAATTATTTTTAATATTTTTTTTTTATTATTAATTTAATTGACTTTTTAATCTAAAATTTTTAAAAGTATATTTTATCATGTGTCATTATCTGATAAATTTTAATTTGATCATATTTTATTATTATCAGTTATTTGTAATTTTTTATGTGGAAACTTGATTGGAATGTGTATTATTTTAAATTGTGTAATGTTTGTGAATTTTATGTTCTGTTTGTTTCCCTAATAAAAATAAATAAATAAATAAATAAATAAAGTATTTTGCTCGTCTTTGTAGGATAGAAAGGAGCAAAAGCTCAAGTGTCCGTCCGACCGTTTTCGACAACCGTCTCGTATGCACTCAGACGCTGTCTCGTTGCGCCACCGCGATTATGACGTGACGGTGGCTGCTAAGTCAATGCCATTTATAGAGTTGTTTTTTAAGACTATAATCTTTATATAATTCTATAATGTAACTCGAAAACATAACGATGTGATTAATGATTTATAAATGTGTAATAAAAAAATACACCAAAAATAACTTTAAAAATGTTGACATCATATTATAACAGGGTGTTTAATTATAAGCGTATAAAATGTACCCCTGACTATAATCACATTTTTAAAAGTAATGGTGTAAGTGCTTACATCTTGGCGTGTTTCCAAATTATCTTGCAGGAGTAGGTACTTGTGCCCGCGAGTAACTTTGATATACTTATTTCAACTTTAGCTTTCCATAGTTCTTGATATTCTTGAACATTTAATACAAATGTTTGTTCTAATATCTTTTAATATGATCACTTGGTTTACTTAATACTAATTACTCATAAAAATTTTAATTCTAAGAGTCATGTTTCAGATATTTTTTTTACTAAAGGTAGTAGATACATCGAATTTAATAATAATATATTTCAGTGTAAGACTTATTTAGAAAACGTATTATGTAATAAGTTGAACGGGACTCGAACCCGCGCCTCTTGGAAACCGACCAGGCGCTCTGACCAATAAGCCATACGTTCTCATCAAGCTACATGCAACTTTTTTATGTTGTTAGCGTCTCTGTAGGAAGATTTTTACAAATTGATTTATTAGTGAATGTTATTTTTTTTTTAGAGAGGCCTGGTTGGTTTTCAGGAGGCATGGATTCGAGTCCAGCTACGTTCAAATTTTTATACGTTTTCGAAATACATATTTTCCTTTCCTAAGTGCGGATTAACACTTTAAAAAAATCTTAAAAATATTTCAAGTGTTTTGACGAATTTTCTAATCACATTCATTAAGTTGTTGTGAACCGATAAAATATTTAGACATCGCATCTTGTAATGTTTTAATGTTAAAATTATTTCATAGTAACGTAGGGACATAGGCGTGCGACTGTCGACGGTTGTGGGTTCAATTTCGGGGAAATGAAATATTTACTATTTCCATTTACTCGCTCCGGTAACAAGGCTAAGCGCGGCGTTTGATTTTCAAAATCAACACACAATGCCTCGAGAACTCGGCAGAAAATAAAGAACAAAAATGTCCTAATGAGAGCAGAATGTCTTAACACTAGGTTCCCTATGAACTAGCCTAAAGAAAACATGGTTTTTTGTCAATCATCGAATTTTAAATTACTCTGTAATTCAATTGTAAAACAAGAGTCATTTCTCTAAGCAAATTTTTCATAACACAAATATTGCGTTGCCTAATCTTGCATAAAACATCCATAATAAATTTGTTAAGAATGTAAGAATGCGGCTATAATACATAAAATCTTCTCATATCTCACATTGAACCGGGACAAAAGGAAAGATTTCGACACGCTTGCGGCCGATGAGGAAAATTTCAAATAAAAAAAGAAGCTTAAATATTACATACAACCTTTGGGATTATGCGTTTATTTGAGAATGTTTTAAATTACATTATTTTCTGTACTGGCAGTCATTTGACTGTGTTTTCTTTTTTATTTTTTTTAGCTTCTCGTTATATCGTGCGTATAATTACAGTAGGGGAGAACTAGTGTCAGACACTCTGCTGTTCAAATTTGAAACATTGAGTGTTGTGTGGAGAAATGGAACGTCACAATTGTTCTGATTAGATCAGGGAAAAAAAGAAATCAATCGATTCAGTGTAAATATAACCCACATTCGTATAAAAGCAACGACAGTATAACAGATCAGTAGACAGATAGAACAGACTTTGATCATTTTAACTAAAAATGTCTAATATTAAATATGCAAACATTTCTTTTCGATCATCATAATTTAAATATCGTTGGGTTTTGTATACGACACTTTTCACACTTCTCCTACTCTCAAAAAATGTATACATGCCAACTGACAACTTCTTTTGAAATTACATAGAGTTAACTAGCCTGCAAACAATTTAGTCGTGGCATAAATATTCACAAGTTTCCCCGAAACTTTGTGATCACATTCAATTCCACAATTTAATTTAAAGAACTGCTAAGTTAATCTCTTGGCATTTTCGCTCACTGTCGACGAATAACTAATTAAAGAAAGTAACTAGACTATATGAAAAACTGTCATACATTTTAAAACTTAACATTATTTTACCAAATAATGTAAAAAAAACTTGAAATAGATTGCTATAGGTTGAAATTCAGTACGTTTTTTACATATTGATTTACTTATAAAGAGAAACCTTGTGTTCGTTCGAATACAAAACCTTCATTCAAAGTCATTCAAAGGTGTTTTTATTATCTTCTATATATATAAAAGGACTTGTGCTGACTGACTGAGGTAAGACGCACGCACAGCCGTAACCGCTGATAGTAGAAACGTGAAATTTGGACAGATGTTTATTTTCATAATCTGGACATCCACTAAGAAGGGATTTTGAAAAATTTTAACTCTTAAGGGATGAAATAGGGGTTGAAATTTGTATGGATTTTGTTTTAAATTGGCACCGATTTTTATAAAATTTGAAATTCAGACTCTTAAAAATATTTCATTGAACACGTGTTTCATAGTTTTTTGGAACTCACCCCCTGAGGGTTCAAATAAGGGGTTGAAAGTTTATATGGAAAAATCTTTAAATCGCCACCGATTTTTATAAAAAAATAAATTCAGAGTGTTAAGAATACTTTTTTGAACACGTGTTTTTTGGTTCTTTTTAGAATTCACCCCTAAGAGTGCAAATAAGTGCGCGAAGCCTCGCGCGCCCGCTAGTAAAATATAATATAATAAAAAATCCTCTCACATGAATAACATTTAATATTTTTAAAATAAAAAGTCAATATCTATATTTTTATTTTCATTATTCAGATGAAAATACAGGAAAAAAAGTTCAGTGTATTTTCTATTCTGACTTATAAGCTAAACTTGCTGATTAACACTAATAGATACCAAAAACAATGTGTAATATGTGTATACTACTCCATATACTAATATCCAATAATCCTAACTATCTCGTGATATCGTTTTATAATCTTACGCGGCTACAAGTAATGCTCCAGCGTAATCACTTTCAGTATATGTCAGCTTAACTTATGTTACCTTCATAATACGTGACTTTCAGTAGGTGAAGCCTGCCTCGACACTTTCTTAGGAAATTGATTTTGTAAAGGTAATATTATAAATTTGTGCGATATTGCAGTAAGAACAATAAAAATATGGATCTTATAATGCATGCACATAAGAATACATTTTTCTTTTACGCTGTATCCCGCATATAACAGGTAGGCAGAGGGCAGGAACCTAGTGATAAGACTCTCCGTTTCCCACTTTCTACCGAATTTTCGAGACGCCGTGTTTAATCTTGTTACCAGAACGAAGATATGAATATATTAAATAAATCATTCTCTTCAGTGAGATTCAAACCCACAACCGTGTTTACTGTCGTGCGCTATGTATGCCAATACACCACAACAGATTCGTGACTTTAAAGTATAATTGTCTATTAGAATATTGTCTTAAAATTAAGTATATGTAAATATAATTAAATATTTTAGATATTATATTATACGAGTATTTTCGTAATTTCTTAAAACTTATTTTCGTAATTTCTTAACTAAAATTAGCTCTTTAAACTCATTCAAAGTTGTCAAAATAAAATATATTAAACTAAGTCCCGATGAGCGTACATACTACGCACTATATGCTTTCAACCTCTTTTGTCAAATCGTCAATCGTCAGAACTCTTCTTTTGGTAATAAACGCTCTCGCAAATTGCTGACATTTTTTTTATTAAGGAAATGTGTTCTGAGGAAACTTCTTTGTTAATATAAAATATGGGCACTTTCTAGCACTTTATGAATTTAAACATAAATATATAAAATATACGAGTATAAATTCATACTCAAATACATATTATATTTGTGTTCTATAATATTTCCAATAACTTCAGCGTGTTACTGACTAACCAAGAATTTCTTGGTAATCATACATAACTCCTTAAAGAAAATCATTGATTCCTATAGTTTTTTTTTATTCTGATAAGTTACACAAAGTGCTTTTGTCTATAATAACTAACGATCAATCAACGCTCTCGCAAATTGCAGACATTTGTTTAACTCTGTAGAAAACTGGTTTCTATGGATGACTGTGGAATTCCATCTAGAGTATTCACAAAACTTTTTGTAAGAACTAATTATATAGAGATTTTTTTTTTCTATTTAAAACCGTTGATAAATTGTGTTAATTTAGATTGTTTTAAAATATTTATAATTTTTAATAATTCCCTCAATGTATATGTTTCTCTCTCTCTATGCCATTAAATAGCCGAATAACCTTCATTCTGTGGAAATCGATAAATTGAGAATAGGTGAGCGTAACGGAGGTATAAAGGCAAATCCGATCGTCTATCGAATTTATTTTCACGTCACTGTAGTTACCCGATATCCCTCCTAAATTTTTCCTTAGAGAAAATTCCACTCCAGTGAAAATTCTTTTGTCTTTCTGTCATATAAATACAGCCTACTTCATATATAGATGCTAAGAATACAATGGAGTGAGCTAATAACTTTTGTACAGAACTAGCTGGGACCCCGATTTCTCCCGAGTTAATCAGAGAACAATCTTTTAAAAAATAAGAAAATATAAAAAAAAATCCCTCCCGCCCACTCAAATGCGGCGCACGTGGTATAATGCCTATTATTTTTTGCCTAATTATTTTAAAACTGTAGTATATTTTTTTAATAGGTTATTTTTTTGGATAAGGATTAATAGCATGTTTATTTAAACACCTTCGCAAATAATGTATAATTTTAATTAATTTAATTATTATAAAAAAGGGCGCGACCTTTTTTTTAGGATTTTTAAAGGGGAATTATTATGTACGCAAGGAAAGCTCTCAAATGAATTATATTTCTCCGTTTTTGCAACATTTTTCATTGCGTCTCCACTCCTATTAGTCATAACGTGATGTTAGTTTGTCTATACCTTCCTCGATAAATGAGCTACCAAATACAAAAAGATTTTTTTGAAATCAAACCAGTATCTTCTGAGAACGCGCTAAATTCAACCAACATCGAGTAGTCTTCGTTTAGTTATATTCTTCTAAGAGTTAATTTATATTTCACATGTAAAAACTTATTTTCTTTGCTTAATTATATATGATGTGCGGTTTTTGGAAAATAAATGTAACTGAAACGGAGTATGTTTACACTCGTATAAGAAACTTGTTATTATCAATTATAAATACTTCTATGCTGATTAAAAGATGTTTTATAAAATATGCAATAAATAATTGACTTAATTTTTAAACGTTTACATTAAAATTTTATTTCTTAAAAGGATTATAAGATTTTCTAAAATTATAAGATTATCTATAATCCCATAGTGTACCTATCTACTTCATTTAAAAAATAGCTTTACGTTTTTCTCCACATAGTGGCCTGGGCATAGTGTTGACACTCCGTCCCCATTTCTACCTAATTTTTGTGATATTACGTTTTGTAAATTCAACAAAAAAATATTTAAATTTCCCTGAGTGGGAATCGAACCCACAATCATGTTTCATATTATATTTAAGCTACAGAGCTCGAACAGATTTAAAAAATATTTTCTATTTCGTTTTGAACCTCAAATCAACCGACCACACACATGAATACTATAGAATATTACATTTTATATTCTCCTCCTTTATACTAAATATTTGATGTACCGCATGTTTTATGTATATATGTTAGCTACAGTTCATAAACCATTCCATTCAATGAAATAAACTTCTTTCAAAGGTTCGGTCGTGCGGAAATACGAACGTATACATATGTTATATATTTATTACCTAGGGTTAGTAAATGAGGGTCCGTATTAATAATTCCTAACATTGCTATTAAAAATACATTGACCGTGTTAAATCAGTTCGCTAGGTTTGAATATAACCTGTATTGTACGATATACGTGTCTCGTTATAATTTTATATATCTAATATAAGATATTCTGAAACTTATATTTAAATAATTTTATTATATATTCATTAGACATTTTCTGGCTTAGAAATAGAGGCATTTAAACTGAAAAATTGTTCTTGCCTATTCTAAAAAAAAGGGGGTAAAAAAAAATACTAATAACTTTAATTTATCTCTATTTTTGGAGAACCTATTATGGAGTCACTCCGTTTTCGGCAATTTTGAAATTTATGTACATATATCGCACCTTTAGAATTATAGTGACCTAATAAAAAAAACATGATTTTGAGTTCTTGTCAGAAATTGACTTGTTCTCCGCTAATAACCAAGTGTCTTAATTCTAAGTTCTCTCTGCCTACCCTGCTGTGTACAGCGTCGTTTTAGGTCGTCGTTTTAGGTCAATTTCTGACAAAAGGTCAATATAATTCTAAAGGTGCGATATATTATGATATATGCTAAGATGCGAGTTCCACTGTTTTACTTAATTAAATCACTATAGTACTTACAGATACAATATATACAAATACATACGCACTTGCCTATACATACCCTTTTATAAAAAACCATATATTTCTGTATTGTTAAGCGTTTGATATTGTTTCACTTACATAATAGACTTTCCAGTAGAGTCGTCGTTTTAATTAGTTTCTTTAACTACTTACAAGTTGACTAAATACAGCACATACTAAGAGGTTGTCTTCGTTAGTTCAGTCCGAAAGTTTGAACCAATATAGTATTCCAGTTCTGAGTATATAGAATAGGATCCGCAAATAATTTGCTAGGTAAAGGTTTTTAAGTATATGTTAGACTAAATAATATGACTTTATAAAGTTGTTAATAGTATACATCAAACAACATATTTTTTACCGACTTTCAAAGAAAAGGAGGTTATCAATTCATCAGAATCTTTGTTTTATGTATGTTCAGTGATTAGTCGAAGACGCCTGAACCGATTTGGATAATTATTTTTTTTGTTTGAAAGGGTATACCTCACAGGTGGTCCCATGGTGACCATGTCAAGATCTGATGATGTCAATATTAAAAAAAAGCATGTTGAATACGTAAAAAGAACAGTGTAATCAGTGCTTTGGTCGCACACAATGCATATCGATGTTCTGCTCTCTTTGTAATTTTGTAATCAATGGGATGTGCCTCAACGTAGACAACTTATTCATGGGCTTTATATATATATATATATAAGTTGTATATAAAATATCAATTGAAGGTGAAATATATTTTACTACCATTCATAAATATATATATTCCATTTTGTTATCATAATAATGATTAACATGAACTTTCCTTATAGATTAAGGAATATTTTTAATCCCACCCAAAACAAAAATGTGAAAGGCTGCCAAGTTCGATAATATGGGAATGCTTCACCTATAAAAGAAGTAAGATCTGGATAAGTACCAAGTTCCATACACATACCTCACCTAAAAATAGT
>DWMY01003372.1:0-10328 GCA_018249775.1 Heliconius hecalesia formosus | reverse complement strand
ATAAATGATTATTACTCATTAAGTAATTAGTACATGACATAAAATATTAAAATATTAAGTAGATCGATCCGTATCTAAACTCTATACAGTAAACTGGGGTGAATAGAAATACTAACTATTCTATATAGTTGTCGCAGTAATGAATACACGGTAAGTACCGTACAGTACATTTCTATAAGTTTCTTACGTAAAATGTTTGAAAATTAAATAGTACTAACGTGCAAATTATCATTTAAAATTTAATTTTCGTATTTTGTTATAAGTTATTTTCTTTTGTTGCAATTCAGTAGGTTCAAATATTTTTATTCTTAATCTATATTTAATATTGACAAGTATAAATGTAACGTTTTAAAAATAAAACGATAAAAAATGTTATTTAATTAACATATAAAACAATACTATATTTAATTAAAAAAACTATATAGAGCAAAAAATTGCTTAAGGTAAAATAAGCTAAGTATAAATTGTAAAACAAATTTAATAACTCTTATTTTATAATAAACTTTTACAAAAATAAAAAAAAGTAGTATACTGATTGTAGATAAAACACACTCTTAGATTAATAAGATCAAATATTTATAATTAAAAATGTTTCTCATGTAATTTCATTACTAAGACTACAATATAAATTAATAAGGCAGTAAGCAATTTCTGAAGCACCGCAGATATGAATTTCATAAATATATATTAAACATATAAGTACAAAGTGTTTTAGAAAAATATACGTCAGACGTAGTAGAAATATGCAAGGTACCTTGCTTATTAGATTATGCAACTAAAGATTAGCATATTTTACAACTCCAAGTAAAAAAATAACTTTTTGCTTATAATTAACACCATAAAAATACATTAAAAGAGTACTTAATTTTTCTTTAAATAAGGAAATTGGTCCCAGTAACCTATATGTATTTTTAGACTAATAGAAATTTACGAAAACATACTGAACTTGCTACTGAGTATTATAATTACGAATAATATCTTCTTATTTCTGCTAAAATAACTTCATAGCTTGACTCATCAATAATAATAAATCTTTTTGCTCTCCTACTAAAATAATAAATATCTCCTGTATAAATATCAAACCACAGTGCGTGGATGTGCAAGTCATGTTTTTCTAATCGTTTTTTCAACATTCCGTATGAGGCGATGTTTTGAAGTTGTTGTAGAGTATTCACCTAAAACAAGAATTTGGTGTACCATTTTCAAAATATTCTATTAATATTTTTATTTAGACAAATGTTTCGTTTTACAATGAACTTGCTACTTTAAAAATATATTTTTGTTGAACTTACCTGAGATAGCTTATCTTCAATACAAAATCTATTTTCAGGGTCGATGTATGCCACAAATTTTCTTTGTGGTGTTTCACCAGTAAAAAGCATTGGCTTCCCAAAATCACCTTTAATATCTAAGAATTTATTTAAACTTGTTTTCCCATGTGTACAAAGCCATGATTTTAGTGGAGAGATTCTTCTTTGTTCCTGATATTGAAGATAAAAGTTTTATACTTGCACTATCCTTATATTAATTTAAAAAATATATTACGGACTTACAAGATTGGATTCCTTGTCACTTTTTAATTTGTATAATAGATTCATTGCCTTACAATCGCTATGGCCACAAACTATAACATGTTTTATATCATTTATGATACAACTAAGTTCTAACCCGGCAGGTTCGCAACTCGTCATTTCATCTACGAAATGCTCAGAGTGTGGTATAAGATTTCCTGCGTTCCTTACTGAAAAATAAACATAGTTTGATAAAAGACCAGTCTAACTTTAATGTAGAAAGCTTGTTATTACTTAAAAACTGAACTAACTAATAATAAAACTATTTTTTTTCTACGTACCAACAAACATATCGCCCACAGAAGTTTCTGTGAATCTAGTAGGAATCATTCGACTGTCCATACATGTGTAGAATATAGCCTTCGGCTAAAAACATACAAAGATGATAATATTTTACTTAATCATTTTCTTAAATTATTTCACATATTTTTAGGTTATGCCAGTTGTTTCTGGGGATGCCTTTACTTTTTACATTCTGTGGCATTTTTTATTTTTTATCTGTGTTCGCAAATGTCAACTGTCATGGTGTCATAACAATACATTTTAAGCGCTAATAATAAACTGTATTTATCTTAAAAAGTCCATATTTTTACACACAGTTAAGCCAATAATTAATCAGAGTTCTTTATAAAATCTTAAAAGAATATTAAAGGTTAGTTGAGTCAACTTACCACAGGATTGTCTTTGACTTCTTGAAATTGTTTTACCATGCTCGCTCGATCCAAAACCCGATATCTCATTATGCCTCGTAAAATTCGGTCCATTTTTTGAATAAATTTAGCCTATCTAGGCTAAAATTACGCCGCAAATCAGTAAGTTCGAGCATGTGAATTGTCGCTACGTTTGACACTACTGACCTTCATTAGACAAGCTTATCGCGGTCACTATACTTGCATAAGTAAAGAATTTTAATTCAAATGCGAGTTCATGCTACGTTTAAAGATATGAGATTTATGTAATAGATTTGTTGATAACAAATATTGTTATACGTGGTTAAAAAATTATAATAGGGAATTATACTAAATGTATTTGAATAAAAAAAATCTAAAATGTTTTTAAGTATATTTTGTTTGTTTTATATAGATGATTGCAGATAGTATTATTGGTGATGGAGCTAAACAAGAGAAAACTGTCCCTACACTTCCTGTGAATCATCGTTTTCTTGAGCCACAGAAAGCTGTAAAAACAATAACTGATATGGCCATTTGGGAAAAGTCTGAGGCTTATATGGAATATACAGGTTTTATTGCTACTTTAAATGAATCAATTAAAGGAAAACCCCTTTCAGTTGATTGCAAGATCTCAAGTAATGTGACCAAAATAGTTGATCTACTTCATAAATTTGAGAAAATAATTGATGAATTTCCACCTGTAGAACAACCACAAAGATTTGGGAATTCTGCATTTCAAGACTGGTTAGCTAAAATAAAACAGAATTCTACACAGTTTCTCCAAGAAGCATTAGACATTCAATTGCATTTAGCTATTGCAGAAATAAAAGTGTATTTAGTAGAGAGTTTTGGAAATGCAACAAGGATTGATTATGGCACAGGTCATGAAATGTCATTTATTATGTTTCTTTGCTGTCTTTATAAAATTGGATATTTGAATACTGAAGATAATGTAGCTACTGTATTTTTAATATTTAATAAATATCTTCAAATTGCAAGAAAGCTACAACAGACTTATAGAATGGAGCCAGCAGGAAGCCATGGTGTTTGGAGTTTGGATGACTATCAATTCGTTCCATTTATTTGGGGTAGTTCTCAACTTATAGATCAACCAAGAATATATCCTCCTGGTAAATTTTTAGAAGATGATATAATTGACAAATATTCAGATGAATATATGTTCCTCTCATGTATAAAATATATTAAGGAAGTAAAAAAAGGTCCATTTGCTGAGCATTCTAATCAATTGTGGAGTATTAGTGCTGTTGGATCTTGGGCCAAAATAAACCAGGGTTTAATAAAAATGTACAAAAAGGAAGTACTTGCTAAGTTCCCAGTTATACAGCATGTGCTGTTTGGATCTCTTCTACCTATCCGTAGATTCTCAATTCAACACTAAAATAATATAATTATTTAAAGTATCCATTATCTTATAATAATTTATAACTCTCAACATAAGTAATTATTTTATGTGTTTATGAATATTTTTTACATATAAATATTTAGAAAAATAAACTCAGTATTACAGAAAATTTGCATATTATAAAAATTTATGTATGTTATTTTGATTTAAATCAAATTGGAAAATGTGATATTAAACTAGATTAATATCTTGTACAATTTTACTTTACTTTCTTTAGTTATGTGTAGGTTTTGAACTCATTCTGATACAAATCATATTTATATTTATAAATATATTGTTTTCATTTTTACATTCACCCTATTTAAATATTGTTATTCTTTCAGTGGGACAGCATCTGATAGGTATTTTTTTCTTACTTAGAAGATTAGATTTAATTAATTATGTAATTTAAGTTATTACATTATTAATGGAGGACATGAGAGCTGATGGACTAACTACTAAAATATTGCTGTAGATCAAGTCAAACTCTGGCAATAAAAGCTGGTACTTATCTCATGTAGAATAAGAAAGAGAAGGACCGCGGATATTTTGTATTATATGTATTAGAAAACCCACCTTTTCAAACACTGCAGTAGTCAGTGGTCATAGACATTGGTATATAATATCAGATATATGCAATTAAAGAGTCATTTAAAATGTGTAAGAATCAAAGATCTTATAAATATATATATATTTTTTTTTAATTTCCTTCACTCAATTTGTTTTGAATTAATTAGGTCAGAATATATGGAGTGACTTGATACTTGCTTCTTCTTTTCTATTCTCCTTGAGGGACTAAGTGTGAAGCTATAAAAATTCTATCATTTGAGTCCAATGTTATACTAACTTTTGAGAGTGTTGCTAAAGATTAACAGCATACAGATTTTTTTTATACAGTTATTTATTCTTAAAAGGAGAAGTTTAAGTTTATTTAGTTCTATGTGTCCATTCATCCACTTGTTAGCGTAAGACTTTTCACTACCACCACTACAACAGTGTTCTAATTTTTCCTTTATTTTTTATTTCGCCAAAATTTACTAAAACTTACTGAGTACGTATTCGACACCTCAATATTATGTCGACATGGACGTACACCTTACAAAGGGAAATGGCGTTTGAAATCTCTGATTTTAAAGAAATATATTGTATTAATTAATCAATTGAAATTTTAATTCGTATGAAATATAATTATATTTAGGGCTATATTATTTGTTTAGTATATTTTACTTCAGTTCACTACAATTTCCATGGATTCTTCCTACCATAAAATTTAAATTCTCTTTTAGACACGCGATATCAAGACAATCTAAGTTCCATGGTGAACAAAAATGAAGTCGAGAAAGAAAGAAGTATTTTACCGTAGGTACTTATTCCTTCGTGAGTTCTCCATACTACGTGACATTGTCAAAGTGATTGGTGCTCAACTGGCACGCTCGAAACGCCAAAAATTAAGAACTTAACTGAACAAAAATTAAGTTCTATAACCTACCCTTAACTAGAATCATAATTTCATAACTGAATAAGAACCATATATTTACTCAATAATACAACTATTATTTGAATAAAAATATCGTAATAGAAATTAGAGCTATATGCAAATTCTTTTTTAAGTAAAGCTAAAGACAAGAAACACGTTCAGTACGGTCAACAACTCGTGGCCGCCCTGAAGGAAGGTATTCTGAACGTCTTAACTTCAGGGCGGCCACGAATCGTTGATAGTTCTGTATATTCTTAATGTTGGAGCCGGTTTCAATGTTTACTGTGCTATTCCATGCGCGTAGGGAGAGCGGAGGCCGGTCGGTCCGGGCCCACCGCAGAAAATTATTAACAAAATAATTTGTATAATATGATATGCAAAGCTAAAGTTCAACCCAATGGTAGAAAATATCCAACAAGACTAATACATAGACGCAGAGTGTTTACAATACAAATTGTATTATACAATACAATATACAGTGTTTTTGTCTTAACCACTTTAAATGAAAGCAGTCTTAACTGCTCTATAAAAGCCTAATACAAATAAAACTTTTTTGATTTTGATAAAAATGAAAAAGTGATTTTTTTAAAGAAAATAATAAAATTGTCGTTGTAAAATGAAACACCATTTATTAAGAATGACGCACACAGATACTACACATACTAACATATCAAAGACAACATCGCACAAGCCTCATTTACGAAATCGAGTCGTAGATATTGGCGGTGAAGTTGAACGTTGTTTGGGTTTATTAATTATAAAAAAATGGTAATAGCGTAAAATATATAGAGAGATATCCCTTTCTCGTTCTGGTACGTTTTTTGAGAATGACAAGCGGCATACGGCAACGTTTAGTATTTTTGTAGTGTTTACGATATTGGTATAAAAAACTGTTGGCTTATCTTGATTACTTATTTTAGGTATGGGTTTAAAATATTTTGCCCTGTATATTGCCCCCGTTAAAGGAGCGCAGACGCTTCCACCTGTATAAGAACATCAATTTTCTATATCTCAAACTTTTACTTCAAAACTATGGCTTGAATAGAAAATTAATTCAAAGTACTTCAAAAACGATGTACATCTTGTTTAGTCTGACTCCAATACAAACATAATTGTTTTAGCTAAGTAAATTTATTATTGGTTTTATTATTGCTTATTTTTATTATTGGTTTTGTATCTATTTTTGTCCATACCTAGAATTATTAAAGAAATTATTTTTCGTACAATCTTTGTAAAAATAGTAAAATCTTGTTTAGCTTAGCTAACTGATTTGAATTGACTAGAGCTATGACGTCACAATATGGCGCAAAGTCCATTTCATTCTTATTTGAATAGCGTTGTAGTTTTTGCTTTTTGACGGAATTTATTTCTCCGTATCTGTCCGTTATGTATTAAATATTCTTATATGTCAAATAAGTAACAAATAATTTAGGTTAAAGCTGATAAATCCAAAAATTATACATATAACGTTTCGCAGTTAAACACTGCCTTTTATTTAATAAATAAACCTAACACATAACATCTTCTTGTGCATTGTCTCTTAATAAAAATATAAATAGCTTTTGTATTTTTATTAAAAGAGCGAGAATAACAAAACTATTTTAACATTTAATAATATACAATCAAAATATATTATACGATGTAAATATTTCTCACAAAATTACAAAAATATACGACAGTACCTCCAATAATTTGCACTTATTTTTTTTTTCTATATCTTAAACATTTTTTTGTGGATATTGCAAAAAATACACAATTCTAATAGTTTAGTAATCTGATATGGTTATATTAAATATTGCTTATGATAATATTGTAATATTGTATCTATTATCACATGATAACAAAGATATAATAAATAATTAGGCATAATTTATTCGAAAAGTGGAAAATGCTTTGATATAACTTAATTTCTATATTTTATATATTATTTTAAAGTAAAAACAAAACAAGAATCCATGCTCACTTCATTCAGTACGCAAATGTTAAAAAAATATAACTAGGTATTCCGTAATTTGCATATGTCACCATTCTAGCTGGCTTTGTTTTTATTTATTTAGTTTAAATTAGGAGATCAAGAATCTCATTCTTCTCTTTTTGTATTATTTAAAGTTTAAGTGTTAATTTCTAAAATGTTTCTTCAGTATCTAGAACTGTCTTCTACTCGTACATCACGTGCTACGTGTAAAGCGTTTAGGTCCTCTGCCTCTGTGTTCAGGACGGTGTGCCGTAGTGCTTTACATGATATTATCTTGTATAGTTCAATTTACGCAAATCATTCCAATTTATTATGCTTTGGAAATAATCTAATAATACAGCTTTACTCTATAAGTAATTCTAAAACGTATGACTTAGTGCTCGTTACTGGATATGACACTACTGCTAATTGCTTTAGGTTTGTTGAAATGGTTGTTGTAGAGAGTGTAAGCCATGCCGGCGGTGAGCGCGCCCACTACGAGGCCCTGTGAGATGACACGGAACTGCATGAGGTAGACACTGGTGCTCATCTTTCCTCTGTTCTTGTAAGCGTAGGCTCCATAGCCAACAGCGGTTGCCAGGCCAGCCAATCCTATTAAAAAAAGGAAAAATATTAATTTCTTTCATATTGTAGAATTATCTTGTTAATTTTTAATGCCATTGTGGTGCAGTGGCGCTCTGACTGGCTTATGGCTATTTAGAACAGGGGTTCTCAATCTTTTATTGATCAAGGATCACTTTTATTGGTAGCAATGACCACTATGCATGTAGGTATAATAAAAATTAACTGTGATAATTAAACAGAAACTTCGCCTCACCATCCCCAGTAATAAAATTAAAATCGTTCGCGGACCATATTTAGGCTTCTGCGGTTGGGAGCCAGTGATTTAGAGCAATATTTATAATTGATTTATTTTCATTTCTCCGATATCTATAAAATAGATGTAAAGTGGAAAATCAAAACATCCTAACAATAAATTCTCATTATGTTTCCTGCTATCTGAGGGAAGTGCGCGAAAATCTATAGTTATTGAGCATATGTCATAATTGTAGTTAATTACGTTCAAGAGGAAATATCAAGGCGACAAGGACGTTCATGATTGTAAGCATTACGCCTGCACGTGACCAATGTAATCTATTTTTGTTACAGTATATATATAATACATGTATGTCAATGCTATGGTCGTCAACTAACTCCAGCTATCGTTATAACAGCCGTAAAGGATTTCTTATTGAAACCCATAGTTTCCGCGAATTAATACTACCCTACCATTCCTCACTTGCCTCAGTCAAATCTTTGTAAATATTCTTATAACATATGTTTGTTATTTATAATAATAAAAAGAGGCCATCTACGCGCAGTGGGACCGCTGTCCCACTGCGCGTAGATGCGCGCTGTCTTATTGGAAACGTAATAGTTGTGGTTCCGATCCACGACGTTTTTTTTCTTTTCTCGTTCTGGTATATCTTTATAATGTACACATAATGTGTTTATGGAAGAAACGTTAATTTTAACTAACAACAATTTATATTAATCAATCAGCAAACCGGTCAAATGTTTTTTGCTTAAAATAGTATCTTATGTAAGCAAATTTGTAATGTAAACAAAACTAATTTGTTTATTTTAATACATTTACGCAGCATTTATTATTTATTTATATTAAAATAAAGTTATTTTTGCGTAGAACTGTTATATATCTTAAGCAAGAAGAATATTTTAAAAATTCCGTAGATTAACTACAATAAAGCGCTTCCTGTCAATACTAGTATATACACATGCGTGGAAATTCCGCGCACTAATAGGAATTCCCATAGTTCTAAAAGTAACAACTCGGACCAAACAAGCTCCAACAATAAATACTAACATTAAATTATACTTATTTAGAGGCCAGTCGTGGCGCAGGAGCAAAATTGTGTGACTAAACGCGACTAGTTGTGGGTTCGACCCCCACTCGAGGAAATGAAATATTTATTTAAAATGTTTATTTTCACTTCTTCGCTTCTAGTGTCGAGGCAAAGCGAGGAGCGTTGAGCTCCTTTATACTCACATAAAATACACATTTAAAAAAATATAATTTATTCAATAGAAGAACGTTCGTGTTAAATGAAAAGCGTTATAATATTACTGTATTGCGAGTAAGAAGGATGAAGAGTTCTTTAGTTATAGAATTTTTCATATGTATACATCGCGTTCAGTCAAGATCTCCAAATGTGCCACGATTGCGTCATCATTACTATGAAGTTTTATATTATATAAATAATAATAAAACCCAAATACTATATACTTCTATCAATCCGAGATTACCTAATTGATGGCTTTTAGCGATAGAGCCGGCTTGTATGTTTTTCCTTATCAAAAATGGAAGTAAAGTATATTTATATAGAACTATGTAGCGTTGTAACATTTCAATCAATTCTGAATTGTATCAATATAATACGATCGGTAGCTAATCTATAATTTTTCATATCGTCATGATGGCAGTATGTATGATTTTAACAGGAAAAATATTACTAATACTCAAGTATAAGAATGCGGGAAGTAAAAAAGGAATAATATAAGATAATTATAAAATTCAACTCACCAACTACCATGAAAGGAGATTCTTTAGTTTTGCGCGCTAATCTTTCGCCCTGGCTTTCCTCGTGGTATTCAAAAATAGGTTTGTCTTGAGCCATTTTTAATCTGTAAAATCCAAATTTCTTTTTATTAAGCAACACTCCTTATTTAAACATATTAAAAGTAATATATTTAGTATTCTATTATAATTAATTACATATATAGATATGAACCTCTATATTATTATGACGCACGTTGTTAAAGCATATTCCAAGAAAGGTTATGCAACTAGCTAACAAAATACAAGGAAAGAACACACTACGCTATCAAAGCCACTTAAAATGGCCGCAGAATGTTTTAAATGTTTTGTACTTAAATGTTACTTGATTAACTTTATGAGCGAAGGCTATAAACCATTATAGTTATATAATACATTAGAGTAGAACCTAGAAACAAGTCTGGATCGATAATGTTCCTATATATTAACAAGTATCAACTTCATTTAATAATTAATTTGATCGTGCAACCGAAAAGATCAATGATTTAATTTATCCAGGTGCAACACCAGCTGTAAGTTATAGTTTCATATAGCGTGCAATAGGTAGGCACCGATATCACTTTTTAGAACAATAATTTTGCTGATTCAAGTGTAAAACGCCAGTTGCAAGTCATAACT
>DWMY01003371.1:0-10329 GCA_018249775.1 Heliconius hecalesia formosus | reverse complement strand
CGCGAATACCCAAAAATGTAAAAGTTTTTACGTTATATGCGATCAAGTGATGCAAGCTGTTACTGGGGTGTACTAGCCCCAAGACGAGAACAGTACTCCATATGATGCCGAACCGGGGTCCTATGCATTTCGTTCGAACACACGTACGTGAACTTAAAAAATGTATTTCTGCGCTATTAGTTAACGCATAAAAAAACGGTGGTTACAAATTGATGAAATGGTTTCAAATTTGTTACAATGTTATCCATTATTTTAACTTCTCTGTATATCCCGCATAGAACAGGGTAGGCTAAGGAATCCTAGTGTCACGACATCTCTATTTATTCAATCAATCATCACGAAATCTTTGTAGTGCAAGAGTTTTAAATTTTACTTGGGCTTTTTTTATAAGTGCTTAAGGATGTGTTTTTCGGATTGATAGTTATAACATCTATGTTTGAATTAAGTCCGTTAATGTATTGATAACAGAGACTGTAAGCCACTGAGCAGTTTTTTGCTATCAGCCTGCCCCTTTGTCCGTCTGGCCGTTTGTTTGCTCGCGAATACCCAAAAATGTAAAAGTTTTTACGTTATATGCGATCAAGTGATGCAAGCTGTTACTGGGGTGTACTAGCCCCAAGACGAGAACAGTACTCCATATGATGCCGAACCGGGGTCCTATGCAGGATTAATAGGTGTTTTGGTGTAAAGACATTCCCAAGAGATGCCTGAAAAAGACATAAGTTTATTTCGGCAATACTCGACGCTTTCCCCAAAAAGGCATGCACGACCGAAGTACATAGCGTCCACTGTGCTATCGTCTGCATAGCAATGTAACCTAGGATCCATTAACATTTCATTGATATACAAAAGAAACAGCTTAGGCGACAGCAGCCTTGGGAGACGTCAGTATTCACTGGCGTGTATTCATAGTGGAAAACGTTTACATCGACCTTGATGCCACGTCTAACAAGAAAGCAGGCGATACACTTGCATAAATTATCGGAAAGCCCGTAAGGTCGAAGTTTTGCAAGGAGGCCCCTTGCTACACTCGATTGAAGGCCTTCGCTTTATCCAGACTAACTGACACGCCATTTCCCTTACTTTCAGTGGTGGGTTAGGTAAACCAAAAGATCACTGGTTAAGCGTCTGTGGTGGAAACCCTATTGACGGTCATTGATCAGCTGGTGTTTCCCCAGATAAACTAAGAGCTGTCTATTTATTATGCTCTCCATCGCTTTAATCAGCAGGTGGATGACAGCGATAGGTCTGTCTTTTGTTGGATCGGAACCATCGCCTTTCTTCAGGATAGGGTAAACTATACATGTAGCTGGACAGCTAGCATTCCTGAATCATACACCACCTAAAAATAACAGGAGACGTTTCCGATCAGAATAGTTGGAATACATATAGTTCAGTACATAAATAAAAGTGTGTACTGCACACGGTAGAACACTTAACAAAAACATTGTCACTAGCCTATCTATTGCTCATAGATACTACGGCTGATTGCAGGAAGTCATACTTAGAAAAAAAAACTATTTAATTCGATGCCCATTACTCACATTAGTACAAGTTATAGAGTATGTACGATGTGTATATGTATTATATTTGCAAATACTAACACTTTCCAGAACATGATGAATATGGAATATTCTCAACTAAATAACTCCAATATACGTCCCTTTGAATTGCTATCAGATTGTGTTCTATTTTCGTACCTCAGGCATTGGGCATGTAGCGTCAGTAGTTATGGAGTACCTAAGTACAGAGTATATGAAATAATCCCCTTGACGAACTCATTTAATGGAAGCAGACAGAGCTCTATTCTATTTCGATATTACAAATATATCATATTTTATTGTGTGTATTACAAAAAATATTACACAATTATTATAACAAAATAATTAGTAGCAAGTTTTTCGAGGAAAATATTGTTGCAAAAGGGGGCGGGAGGTGGAAACCTATGCGCGCGCTCTAGTGTGGAAGATTTACATGATATCGATAATAGAATTGAATACAAATATTAATATTTATAAAATAAAACCGGCACTGGAGGGTCTCGTACCAATTCCTGGATTGTATGTCAATGGAAAGATCAATTTGAACTTAATAAACTTAAATTTGCAGACGTGCATACGTCTCATTTTGCCATTTTGTATAAAATGTAATAAATTAATATATAACATATCATAAATTTTAACTTTTTGTAATCTTTCCCACATTTGTACTGCAAATTTTCACTTCTTACCAATTTTCACAAATGTAGGTCCACGGGAAGTATCCTACACGTTTTGATTTCCTTGCAAGTTTAGACAATTTGCCGCGTCGGCTGTATCTTTTGATTGTGTTGGCTTAGAAGAGTTTGAATTTTTCACTGCTCCAAGGGACAGTAACCCTAAGTACTTGATATATATTTCAGCTTGATACCTTCACGCGTTTCCGAGAAAAATGGTCATGACAGACGGACGGGCAACAAAGAGATCCCAGAAAGTGACGAAATCCAAAAAAGATTTAGAAAATTATGATTTGAGCTGTGAAGCTGGTATGCACAAAACATATCAGATCTAACAAGATCAAAATAAAACAGATATAACTTGATAAATTAAATGTAAGACATATTTAAACTGACTAATTTAGATAATACGATATACTTTTATATTATTTCTTATCATTTCTTTATTTTTTTCTAAAACAAATAAATAATAATTATTATTATTATCAGCTTCACGCTGTATCCCGCACACAGCAGGGTAGGCAGAGGGAACCTAGTGCTAAGATACCCCGTTCCCCACTTTCCGCCGAGTTCTGGAGGCATTGCGTGTTGAATGGCGGAACTCAACGCCGCGCTTTGCCTCAATACCAGAGCGAAGAAATGAAAATATAAATAAATATTTCAGTTCCTCGAGTGGGGATCGAACCCACAACCAGTCGAATTTACAGTCACACTTTGTGCCGCTGCGCCACGCCGGGCCTCAAAAAAAATTTCAGTAAAAATAAAATATCGATATAATTCATAGTGAAAATCCATCGATTTCATCGATACCTGTTGCGTGGACATGACTAATTACATCCTAGGGTCTGGAATATTCAGAGCCTAGCTGTCATTCTACATTGCAGGAGTGCATGTTGCACACGTCAGGTAGTTAGCGCGCGCGTACGAGTATGCCCAATTATATTTTTCAAAGTTAAATTGGAGTGTTATTTTTCTTGATTCATTGTTAGCTTTTTATTGATCAACTGTAAATAGTGTAATTACAATCTCGTTTAAAAATTGTTTTGTATTAATTTTTTTGCATTTTTTTTTCTAAAAATAAATTATTAAATTTCGGACGTATATTAAATTAAAAGTTACCGGAAGAGCATATAATGGTAAGTATATAGAAAATACTTTCTCTTAATTGTATTTCCGTATATTTTTTTAAGTCCGATGGTCCGATATAAAATATTATCTAATTAGGCTTAGAAAAAATATTTTTCATTGTATTTTAAATTAACAAAATAATATTTTATTAATTGCATTACGACTATAAATAACTTAAGTTTCTACTTAAAAAAACGATATTTGAATTAAATATATTTTAATAAAACCAAATCCAACAATAAGACGCGGATTTAATGTATACTTTTCCCACGGGTACTTTTAGTACTACTTTTCAATTAAGACGACTGATATTAATTAAAATGAATATAAACTATTATTAGAAAATTAAAAACTTTTCCCTTCTAATTAGTACTGCTCAGGCTCTTTCTCTTTCCCAGAATTCAGAACTCAGAAGAACTTAGAACTTTCCCCTTCTAATTAGCTTTGATAAGGCTATTGAAAATTCACGATTTAATTATAGAGACAGAATAGATTTTTCTTCGAACAGTTAATAAATAATATTTAGCTGGACTCATCTTCTTTTCTCTCTGGATTGGATTCTTGAAAATTAAACTTGAATCCATTCCGATGACAATGCTATTAAATAAATTAGCAAGAATTTTAAATTACAAAAAGAACAACTTATAATCATAAACAAACAAACAAACAAACATTGAAATTAATATTTTGTAGAGATTAAAAGCCGCGACTCTTTCCTAAGTATGGAAATCTAGTTTGCTACCAAAGATTTTGGAAGAATAATGGCAACAATACAACTTGCGTATGTCTCTCCATCTACCTTTTTTGCTTCGGTGAACAATATTTTGTTAATGTATAATATACAAAAACAGGCCTAGAATTTTATTGTAAGATTAGCAGTCGACGAATATTTGATTTAACCCGGCTAATAGACGACAGCTGAAAATTATTTTTATATATTAGATCACTCTGGAGTTATATTGAGGCCAGTCGTGGCGCAAGGGCACAAAGTGTGACTGCAAAATCGACTGGTTGTGGGTTCGATCCCCACTCGAGGGGATGAAATATTTATTTACATTTATATTTTCATTTCTTCGCTCTGGTGTCGAGGCAAAGCGCGGCGTTAAGTTCCGCCATTCAACACGCAATGCCTCCAGGACTTGGGGGAAAGTGGGGAACGGAGGGCCTGAACACTAGGTTCCCTGTGACTATCCTGCTGTGTGCGGGATATAGCTGATTTGATTTAATTTAGTGTTATGTATGACACATTTTAAGAGCCCGGTAACCCTGATCGCAGGTACATAAAAATACTAATATTATGGCTTTCCTCGATAAATCGACTATTTTACATAAAATGAGTTTTGTCAACATGGTTTATAATAATAGCATACCATCTAATAATAATTAATTGATTATCCTGCATATGCCATAAGATTGATTATATAATTTATACTTTCAATATTTTTTTATTATTTTGAGAAAGTGGCAAGCAGGTGTCCCCCGTGAGACTCGAGGCTATGCTTGCAGCAGTAAACAGAGCGTTGAATTATTTTAATTTTACAATTTTTCCAAAAGTATACGTCTAATTTACATGGTATTAAAACCAAATATTATCTTCAATAAATTTCCTTGATGATGGGATAACTTTCGCTCGTAAGTTTCAATATTTTCCTAAAAAAAAAGACGTTGAAATATCTCCTTGCAATTTTAAATTATTTTTTGTCACAAAATGTCTTATTGAGACTTATTTATTTATAGATATAGAGTCTAGCGGACTTTGTTTTAGAACTAATGGAACTGAATATTTTTGTAGTACAATGTACTTACATATATTTAACTATTTCTGCATCGCACGCGATTAAAGTAATACGATGGCGTTTCTAATTATTATTATTTAATTATTTAAGGCTAACTAAGAATTAAACCGTAATGTTATATAGCCTATAGCGCTCCTGAAGAATGTAGCTTTCATACAAAATAAATAAAGTGTAAATCTGACCAGTAGTTTCAGACAAACTCTTTATTATATTAGTAAAGATAAGTATTATAGGTATGAGCCTCGGGCCAGCATCCGTACCCGCGTCCTCTCAAAACCCCCGAGTACTACGCATCACGCGACGATCACTCTGCTTCCGTATTCTAAAACTGATCACAGTTTATTAAGTGTTTATTAAGATATCAATCTTCTAAAATATATCTTTTTACATAGCTGCTAGAGCTGTAAAGACAATTTTGATCAATTTAAAAATTGTTTTTAATATATATATTTTTTTAATTAAATACTAATAATAACTTTCAGGAGCTGTAGCCAAAAAAAAAATACTGGTGATTTTTTTAGCACAAGCAATTTAAACATTGTTGGTATTTGTAATGAATAATTTCTAAAAATTTCATAAGGTTAGCACAATGACGACATCTTAAATAATGTATTTGAACCATGAAGTAGTAAACATTGTTATTCTTTTTTAAACATTTTTAAAGTGTTATTCCACACTTAGGAAAGAAAAATACTTATTTAGAAAACGTATAAAAATTTGAAACGTATAAAATTTTGAAAAATTGGAAACCGGTCGGTTTCCAGGAGGCGCGGGTTCGAGTCCCGCTGCGTTCAAATTTTTATACGTTTTCTAAAAAAGTATTGTTATTCTTGTTATGAGAATTACAATTACCTTAAAACAATTTGTTTAGTTTGTTTTCGCATTTCTCACTAGTCGGACAATGTTTGTAGAGTACAAATATTTTGATTTTGTAAAGCTAATCCTAGCTCTACAATATCAGGATCGATCGAGAATTGGTTTATGTACCTGGATGGTAGTTAATATAAACTTTCACAGTCTGTAGAAAAAGTATTCTCAATTTTTCACAAATATCACAAATTCCCAAATATCTTCTAAATTCCTGAAAATCCCTAAATATAGGAGTAAAATTAATAGGTACGTAAGGTCCTCAACTATGAAGAGGGGACCACGGTTAATCCGACGACCAACGATATGTTGTCGAGGACTAATAGCTATATAACAAAAACAAAAATCTAAATCCGACCCTTAGCTTCTGGTTGAGAGACGAACAACAGATAGACAGCCAAAAATTTCAAAATTCATATTCAATGAGAGATATAAAATGTATAACGAAAGTTATAAAAGGGCTCAATTCTGTACATTGGATATGAAATTTAAAAAAAACTTCTAGGGGCTTAACTGGATTAACAATAAAACAGAAGCTATTTACACATATTTTTGTGTTTTGTTAACTGTCATTAATTTTTTTTTCTGTTTGCGTCACTCAGTTTATAAAATGGAAAACTTGAAATATCGCGTTATTTACGAGTAGGAGTTCCATCGTGGCACCAGTGTTACTGAAACGGACCGAAAGGTTAATGATGTGTATGACAGTAGAAAAACACAGAAAAACACAGTGCGTTTTTGGTCCAACGTTTTCGTTCTAGTTTTCGTTCTAGAAAATTTAACCCGCAGAAAAAGTTGCGTGGACGACCGGAGACCCAAGTAAATAATGTAGAGTTGAAGGGTATTGTTGAAGCGAATCCATCGCAAACCACGTCGGTGCAAACTGAAACTGTGTTAATCCACTTCTAGCAAATTAGGAAGATTAAAAAGTTTGAAGGGTGGTAATCGAGTGAAGCAAACTCGTAAACACGCGTCGAATGCTGCGTTACATTACTTTAGTGGCACTATAATGAAGGGTTTTTAAATCGAATACATTACCTGTGATGAAAAGTTGATTCTCTACAATAATTTGAAGCACTCATCGCAATGGCTGGATCCTGGCAAGCCAGCCAAATCCAGTCCCAAGCGAAAATTGAACCAAAAATGTACAAGCGTTTGGTGGCCTAGTGCCGGTGTCGTTCATTATAATTTTCTCAAACCTGGCCAAATGATTACGGTAGACGGATGATAAAAAAGTTAGTTGCTAAGCAACCGAGGCTGGTCAATCGCTCTACGCCACGCTGTTTCACGACAACCCTAGACCACACATAGCAATAGACGGCTACCAAATTAGAAGAACTTCAATTGGAATGTCTAAGACATCCATCTACTCCTCAGATCTTGCTCCAACATATTACATTTTTTTTCGAAATTTCGATAATTTATTGCAAGGGGAAAAAAATCTACTTCGATGAGGCAGTCAAAGCCGCTTTTAAATTTTTTATTGGATCGGATCGGATTGGATCAATGAACTACCTATGAGATGGCAAAAGTGCACAGATAACAATGGTTCTTAATATTTTGATTAAATAAATATATTATATAAAAATATTCGAGGCCAGTCGTGGCGCAACGGCACAAAGTGTGACTGCAAAACAAACTGGTTGTGGGTTCGATCCCCACTCGAGGAGATGAAATATTTACTTAAATTTATATTTACATTGCCCTGCTGTGTGCGGGATACAGCGTGAAGCTGATTTTTTTTTATTTTTTTTAAATATTCGACTTTTTGTTCCTCCCATACCAAGCGTCCATTTTATATGTAAGGAACCTAATATAGCAATATACGAACGACCCAGCGACTTGCATTTGACTGTCTTTTTTTCATAACATTTATAAATCCTTATGGCAAGTAAGATAATAATTACACGTAATTTCCATAAGTTGTCTCTATGAGTGAGCTACAAACATAGATAAATCTAGAACTATTCTGAATTTAAAATATATTTGGACATTAAATACTTTATCCCAAATACCAAAAACTCACAAACTAAACAACAAACACGAGATAAAAGAAGCAGTACCTTATTAAGATACCAGAACAAGCGTTTTTAAGATATTCAATCTATTAAACATAAGTGAGTTTTAAAATAAACGTAATTACTGATAAAACGATGAAATTTGATTAATTAATTACAGGTGGTGATCGAGGTTCAATTAGGTTACGATACCGGATACGCACGAAATATTGGCATGTAGACGAGAATAACTTATCAGAACCTTAAATTAATTATTTTGTAAATTTAAACAGCCGCTGGAATTATAATTTGCACTAGGATTTTTTTTTATTTTCATATTAACACTATCGTGGTGCTTTATAAGTGTTTGACTGTATTTGTATTTAAAATGTCCTGTTTGTCAGCCTGGTGGGACAGATCACGGTGCTATGCTGAACACGGTGCTTTACCTTACATGTAGTGCCTCGTTCTCTCTGATTTCTCTGCCAGGGATACAGTGTGAAGCTAATAAACAGATTAATGTATAATGTATGTACTCGTGACTTGCTCACGGCTTCGCCCGATTAAATACTAAAATTACTAAATTATTTATTTAATATACGGAATTACGTTCCTGTTTTAATGTTTATTTGAAGCGCACTTCATATTTCTAAAGTGAAAATTGTTAAAACTTTAGGGTTTTTAGGGTTGCCGTCCTTTGCCATTTTAGGAAGTATTAGTATATATGTATTTACGTCTTTTAGCCTAGCAATGGCTAGCATCATCTTCGAAGTGCTTCTGAAAGTTCAATTTTTTTTTTACTTTTTTAATAACATGTTGAAAAAAATTATAAAAATAAAATAAATGCGGGAAATAAGATATTGCACTTTGGAATTCAACTATTTAAAAGGGATATCTGCAACGTATAAGTTTTTGTATTGATTTTTTATAAAAAAATATCTTTACAAAATTTGATCTAATGAGAATTTCATGTTAATATTTCGTAAGCATATTTTCAAATGTTTACAGCTTTTAGCAATAATATATATATAGTTATAAGTACATACATACATACATTCAAGGTTATTGTAAATTTTAATTATAAATATACATACATACGCAATACAACTTAATTAAGTTATGTGATGCATCGTATTATCTCTATATATAATAAGACAGTAAAAATATTTTGTCTGTACATTTAGTAATTTTGACTGAAATGGATAGAGGGAAACTTAAAAAGAATAACAGAAAGCAAAAATATTATTTTTGAATTTCTTGTCTGTCTGTCTGTGGATATGTTTGTCCACATTTTTCTTTGGAAGTACTGAACCGATTTACTTATAAGTTTCACTAATTGCTTTGTTGTAACTCAACTTAACTATTAAAGTTTGTTTCATCAAGATCGGTTCATTAAAAAAAAAGTTATCGTCATTTGAATGAACTCAAAGCATAAGTTTGCCTGCTAATGTTATATAGCAATCGCGCTGGTAAGATTCCTGGCTAAAGAATGACATTCGAAACGTCTTGGTTATATGACTGTTGATAAAAAATATATATTTTTGAAGCACTATTATACAATATTTTATACAATAAAGTTAACAAAATTTAATTGTTAGTGGAGATTACCTTCATAAATCATAGCAGTTAAGTTTAAGTCCTAATTAATTCAACACAGAGATAAGGAACGATTTGATCTTGAAAGAAATATCAAATAAATACAAAGATTTTTTAGTTCATTCGTTCGTTTGAAATAAATCTATAAAAAAATGCCTAAAAACACCCTTTCTACGTATACACTGTAATAACTACATATTTACCAATTGTACATTTAGCTAATAATATATGTAACTAATTTAAAAACTGTACAGGAGTTAATATGCAATTATTACAGTTATTTTACAAATAAAATTATGAATCATTACCCAAATCAATAATTTAACATTTGAGGCTGTTTCTGAAGCAGTAAATTAAATTATTAACTGACATCAGCACATTTAACAGAGGTTTAAAAAACATAACATAGGTAAAAAGAACGTAATGTTACAAAAATATATACGTATAATAAATAATTAGCTTTATGTATATTTTATAAATCAAATATCAACATTGGTCGTATTTTTTAGTTTGAAATAATCAAAAATTCTTATAGCAATTACAATAATGTCGTAAAAAAATCATATTAGAATATTACAGATTAAAGTAATAAAAAATCATATTAAAAAAAAAAATAAATTAAATTAGCTTCACGCTTTATCCCGCACACAGCAGGGTAGGCAGAGGGAACCTAGTGTTAAGACACTCCGTTCCCCACTTTCTGCCGAATTCTGGAGGCATTGCGTGTTGA
>DWMY01003370.1:0-10332 GCA_018249775.1 Heliconius hecalesia formosus | reverse complement strand
AAATGTGATTTTATTGGTCGTTTTTATAGATAACGGTAAACGAACACGTTCGTGCGCGAATCCGATTCGCACTTAATTTATATTCATATACATTTTATATTTAAACACAAATAAAAAAATATATATTTCACTTTAAGGATTTTAATATTTCGAATTTGTAGACGTTCGTTGCCAAAAGATTATATAGATTAGTTAGTTAATGGACCATTCGAAACAAGAATTAACTCTTGATGTTGAAATTGTATCAGTATTTAGAATGCTTAATTGTACGCTCTTCAGAATATTGTGGTTAAATTGAAATTTGATCGAGTTGAAAAGTTTTAACAACATTTGTTTTTCAGCTTTTGTGTTAATAAAAGAATAATATAAAAAAAGTTGGGGAGCTTGATCCCTTTTTAGGGTTCCATACCTCAAAGAGGTTAAAACGGAACGCTTATTAACCATTTATCTCGAGATCGCATAAAGATATCGAGCTGAAATTAATATCCAATATTCAAATCTACGGTTCCTTGGAGGACAAAAAAAATAAACTTCTAAGTTAAAGCAATCACGTATTAATTAATTGATAATTTATACTCTTACATCGTGTTTGCTGAATTTTGTATGAAATACGCCGCGAAATCAAAATTGTATAAAAATTGCGATTACTATATCTACTTTACTTAAAATAAACAAATAATAAATTAAAATATTCTGTTCTGGAATAGGTTTTGGCACTTTTAATAATACTACGTTCAGTGTGGCTGCAAGGAAACCGAAAATATTTTTGGGGCCCCATAACACGAAAACGAAGTACAGAAGTAACTTGACGATAATCGCTTACTATCAAATAAAAGAAGTTTTTCGTAGACAAAGCCACTGCTGGCTAGATTATACGAGGCGTTATTTTAATTTTTGTTTATAATGTGCATCAGCACATTGGGCCATAGCGTTTCGAGTGACTGCCAGTATCGCGATTATTTAGAAGGCAGGACCAAGTTGGCCTCAAAAAAAATGGGGGTCATCAACAGAGCGAGACAGTACTTCACGCTAAAACACCGAATAGCGCTGTATAGGGCCCAGGTTCAGCCTCATGTAGAAGATTGTTCTCATCTCTGGGCTGGTGTGCCGCAGTATCGGCTTGACCCATTCGATCGCATACAACGTAGAATCGTCCCAATCATTACTTTACATTAGGGACCCAATGATCCGTGAAGGAATTGACACATTGGCTTTACGTAGAGATATCTCCTCGCTGTGCGTTCTCCGGTAGAGAACATTTATCATGGAGAGTGTTCTGGAGACCTGTTTGACCTGTTACCTGCCACCGAATTTTCTAATCGCAGTAACTCAAGGATCTTCCAAACTAGCTGGATACGTGGCACTCCACTACTGTGCGGTTTCGTAGGAACTTTCTTCCACGCGCCATACAACTGTAGAATGTACTTGCGGCAATGTTTCCAGGTCGATACGACCTGGGTACCTTCAAAAAAGCGCGTCTATCTCCACTTTAAAGGCGGAGGCGGTGATCACTTACCATCAGGTGACCCGTACGCTCGTTTGCCTTGTCTTTTTCCATAAAAAAAAAACGTTTTAATAATAGAGTCGCACTCTTGTATAGATCATATATAGATTTATTTACAGTACAGTATACATATTCGAAATTCGTAGTCCAGTCCATTTCCCATTCGATCATATTCTAGTCCATTATAGTATATTTTTCCATTGCATCCATACCAGTGCAAATGTGATTAGTTTTCACAATTCGAAAACTAATCACATTTGCACTTTCCTTTATTAAATAAATGAATCATCTTTAGAATTACGTTATATTCGGATATTTGTAGTGCACAATTTGCGTAAACCCTATATGCAGCATGAGGGATTAATATACAATTCGTACAGCTCGCTATGTGTGTGTCTCACACACACATCCAAATCCATCAAAATTGATCATTATATGCTTATAAATTTGTACGGAACCTTTTAACGATTTTAAATAAAAAAATCTCTTATTTAATTTGCTCTGAAGAATTTTATTTATTATCACGGTGATGAGGGTCTGCTGGTTCGCACCGCGGGATATGTGCTTATGATGAAGAGAAGTATTTTTTTTATATACTGACAGGGTCACCGTGCGCAAGAGCCTAATAACAATAATCTCTGGCCATTAGATTTTGGTCTCTTTCCTAAAAATGTTTTACTCTTTATCTTCATATAAATATAAAAGATATTTACAATTGCTTTTTATATTATTTATTTATTCGAAATCTAAGTGATTACTTTTTTTAAATTTAAATTAAAAGTACTTTGTAAGCAAATTCTTAATTAAAACTACGAACTTGTAAAGAAAATCATCATCTATTTTGAATATTTTACGCTGACAATTTTATATTTCCATCAAGGCTGAAAATTCGTGTATGACACGACCCATGGCACTTAAAATTTTCGCATTTCTATGAAATAAAATATCTACTTTTTTATAAACAAAGTTATTCGCAAGAATATTCTTCTTTGTACTGAAAATGGAACTTTTTATAATTTTGTCGATATTTTGTTATCATCAAATTTAACGTATCTCAATCGCTCTATGAAAGTGTCGAATAAAATACAAAGAGGAAATACCACAGACATATATAGATACATATATAAAATAAATGTATATATTTTAAAGCAAAAGCAAGATATTCGTATCAACTTTGTGACTTCTAGTCGGCAGAAAGAGCTAGATTTTGAGTGATTTTCATATTTGCAATTTTGTAGTGGAGTACGATTCCGTATAACACCGTGGCTTACTCAGCGCGGTAATAAAGCTTGTTGGCGTGTTTTGACCCAACACGTCGATTTCCCCTTTGCCGTATTATCATTGTGTATTGGGTATTGGTTTGAGGAATTCTGCGCCGCGCTTTGCCTCGTTACCAGAGCGATTAAATGAAAGTATGTAATATTTCATGTCGTCGAGTGGGAATCAAACCCACATGAGTCCATGGGGCAAGTATGTGTTTTTTTACCTAATTCCAAAAAGTTCCGTAATCATTTTTATAATATCTTAAATATGCATTTATAATGCAAAAAAAGACTAAATAAATCTACATTATAATTTATTCGCTTTATTTAACGACAGCAATGTGACACTAGTATTTTTAACTATAAATAGAAAAAATGTTCCCTTTTAGAGGCTTACGCGGTGTGTGCTACGTACGTAAATAGCGAGTTTCGTGAAATGTCTAAAAATAGATTGGTCGTAGAGTAGAAAATTTATTTTAAATCAAATAGCCAAAATACCAATTTTTATGAATTTTTGAAGTTTACATAAAAAATAATTTTTAAGACTTCGTTTGTACTTATGAAGGTCCTTATTTAGAAAACGTATAAAAATTTGAACGTAGCGGGACTCAAACCCGCGCCTCCTGAAAAACTTTTATTAGGCCATATATTCTTATCAAGCTACGTCGAAATTTTTATACGCTTGCTAAAACTTATTTATGTTGTTAGCATAACATAGTACTCTCTCTTGCCACACGATAATTCTTCGTAATCTTAGCATCTTTGGGTAGCGAAAATTTGTAAATATCTCCCTACAGAGATGCTATTTACTTCATAAATAAATATGTATTGTAATAAATTATTAAATTATTTGAAAATATTATCAATATAGTCTAGTCGTGGCGCAACGGCACGAAATGTGACTGCAAAATCGACTGGTTGTGGGTTCGATCCCCACTCGAGGAGATGAAATATTCACTTAAATTTATATTTCCATTTCTTCGCTCAGGTGTCAAGACTAAGCGCGGCGTTGAGTTCTGCCATTCAACACGCAATTCCTCCAGAATTCGGCAGAAAGTGGGGAACGGAGTGTCTTACCACTAGGTTCCCTCTGCCTACCCTGCTGTGTGCGGGATACAGCGTGAAGATGATTTGTTTATTTCTTAATATTTGTATCTATGTATTTTAATGTAAAAAAACGTATATCGTATCAAGTTTGTTGTTTGGTATAAGAGTTTACGAGTGGAATGCGCTTTTGTTCGTTGTATAAGTTCACTCTCCTGCTATTTTCATATGTTAAATCTCTCACTGAAACATTTCAATGTACCATAATATATAGCACAGCGCAATAACTAATGTTTAATAAATAGTTTATAAAATAACATAAGGCATATAAAGCAGTTTCATATATATCCTTAATATTGCAATGTAAGTGGAATAATATAGTTATATATAATATTTTTGATGTCAACGTTTTAAATACTATGTTTGTTATGCTAAAAATTTAGATTTTGAACTTTTTAAGCAATTATTACATTAAGTATAAAGAATTTATTAGACTCCACTCTCCTCCTTTGCAATTTTCGTTAAAATGACAAAGAATTTAGCTCCATAAATGAGTATAAAAATACATCACTAAATTTCATTCTGTATAAACCATGAAAAAAGTATAATAGGTATATAAATAATTTACTTATTAAACATTAATACCCATGTTTCTTACATTGTGTTTATTAAACAAAAATATTTATGTTTCTTACGTTTCACTTAATATGAAAAAAGTTTGTGCAACCCAATCTCAACAGTGAAAACCAATAACAGTTTCTACGTCAATCACAAACAAGGTAAACTATTTCCAGTTCTAAACTTGAAAGCTACTATAAAATACTTTGGGAATACCTAAAAGGTATATCGTAGAATTTTATTTTATTAAATAAATTCTTATTTAACAACAATTCTCAATTCTTAAGCCAATTCGTAATTATTTCGAATTTTATTTTTATTATATTATTTTTATATTACGGAGTGTATTAACACATTTTTTTTTGCCTACCGCGTTTTATATACGTGAGGTCAAAAAATATAAATATACACAGTACGGTAAAAGTCCAGGTCAAAGTTCAAGTGAGGCCAGTCGTAGCGCAGGGTCACGTTCATGTAAGGTGACTCTGGAAACGAGGCGAATCTCGGCGTTGAGATACACCACTCGACACGCAATGTCTCAAGAGTCACTAGGTTTCCAGCGCGATACATCTGCAACTCATATTTTAAACACACACATTCAGTTAGCAAGTTTTGCAAAGTAAATAAAAGTCCTTTGACTTCTAGTAAGTACAATTGTGTAAGCAAGACAGCCATTTTAAACTACAACAAAGTAACGAGACCGTAAAATTGTAGTGTTAAATGACTTTTTAATAACATAAGAATACACTTGCGTACATTCAAATTATTTTAATTTATTATGTCTGTAAAACATTTAATCACAAATCATTTAAAAAAAACGAAACCTTTATAAAGTCGCCTTGTTGCACGTCTGTATATATGTCTGTTAGTCTGCCAACTCCATTTATCTCAAGATCACGGAGGTATCAAACTAAAATTTATATCAATTATCCAGGCTTTTGTCTCTCACAGAAAAAAATTACGCTTACGTATCTTTTTTGCTGCGTTTCGTATAAAATTCGCCGCATAATCAAAACCTATATATAGGATACGTCCCACGGACCTCAGTTATGTAATTTCGTAAAAAGTGAGAACTTTTAATAAAAATAAGGAAAAAAATCCGAAAATAAATAAAATTAAACCTAAAAAATTATTATAAATTTAAATTTGCCCAATTTTTTTTTCTCTACATAATTAATTGTTTTTGTTAGGGTATTTCCCGTTGATTATGAATGAAATTGAATTATGAAGTTTGGCAAGAAGTGAGAAGTTTCAGAATAACTTTTGAAAAATCTGAACAATGGAAATTTACATTTAAAATTAAAAATAACTAACTAAATTAGTAGTATATTTCATATTAAATTATATTATACAAACTTAAGATTGTCGACTTTTATAAGTTGTATTTCCCGTTGACCTAAATTCTGAAATTGTTATGTTAGTTTTACAATTGTTTCTGATAGTAATCGTAAGTCTTTTTAGGTTAACTGTTGATGTCGGATCTTGAGAGCCATCAAGATAGCTACAAAGCTAAGGAGGGAATAGGTTCAATGATATATTTCTATCAATATAACCTGTCATCTCCATAGTTTCAAGGATGGAAGTATATTTTCCCAAGATTTTGTAGTTTAAAGTAGCTTACGTCGTACATAATTATACTAATTCAAACGTGTTTATAATTTTCGCTGCCCTTCTAATATTTTATTAAAAAACTTTTTTAATATAAAGAAATTATTATAATTTACTGTTTTTTTTAGGTTCAAGTCACTGCGAGTACAGAAAAAAAAGCTTCTAAGTCAATACAATCAAAGAATTACGAGATTTATGCATTCTTTTTTCTTCATTTTGTATTATCAAAACCTAAACTTGGCACGAAGTGAGAACTTACAATATAAATAAAGAAAAAAATCCGAAAAGTGAAGTTTATTGGTATTTCGTAGAAAAAAACATTATAAACTTACATTTGTAGCAAACTTGTGTTTATAAAACTTTTATAAATTGTAATTCCTGTTGATCTACAATCCAGAATTTGTTACTTAACTGGTCTTTTTATATTCCAAATTAGACTAGAACAGATTGTTTGCGTCATTGCGGGCGTATATTGTACTGTTTTGTCACTGCTACGAGTATGTCGCGCTACGAGTTATACGTAGCTGGATGCCAATTTACCAAATTGAGACAGATAGCACTGTCGCAGAAAATACCTTGTGAAGTATTCCCGTTTGATGGTCTACCACGTCAGCTAGAGTAGACCTATTACAAACGTAGATATTTATACTATAGGAAAAAATATATTTGAACGTTTATACAAGAACTCTGTAATAGGCAGCTAGTTTCAAGAATACATGCTTTATAAAGATATTAAATCTTTTTAAAATGGAGAATATATATCACTAAAAACATAAACCTAAACGTTATATCACAAAATGTAAAGTAAGCTAGATAAAACAAGTCCTGATACAACTCCGCTACCGCTTTACAATCTTACACTGAATAACTTATTGAGTTTATGTTCTGCCTTTGAAATTAGGTAACGGATTTATCAATCGAAGCCCACGCCTTATTGTTAATTTCTGTACTTTGGAGCTAAGGAATTATAAAACTATCAATGTATTTAATATATAAATTAAATCAATAAGTATAGAAAATTACCTGTCATCAACGTCTAAGCTTGTAGAAACAACAACGATTCTTTAGTACACCGATTAGTTACTCTCTTTGTACATAAACATTTCCCTTTACAGCTAGCGTGAAGCTGGAAATAAATGTTGTAGCAGGACTCGTTTTACCTTGTTTGCTTTACCCATTTCGTGATGAAACATTGAGGCTTCTGTGTTAAGTGATATGTCGCCTCTATTCCGAAAATATTTTGAAATATCTGTATGAATAATATATGTATTTTAATTTTCTAATTAATTTCATTCATTTTTATTTTTTCAAATATATTCGTCAAAATGCGTCGTTAAATAACGTATCCTGCCTATACCCTGGTAAGTAGAGGGAACCTAGTATTAAGACACTCCTTTCTCCACATAAGCATGTATAGTCTTATATTTTATTTTAAAAGGCTTCGCTTGCTAACTCCTGCTCGTTTTCATGATAAAAATACTCTTAGAAAATATGTGATTTTTTAATGTATACATTGTTATAGATTTTTTACTACTGTACCGTTATTTGTCAACAGTAATTCGGCATTCATCCTTATCGCATTCTTACTTCATTATCTCATTTATTATGAAAAAAATTTTTGAGTTTTTTTTTATATTATGAAAGAAAAATAATTATTTTAAAAAAAAGCTGCCAGTCGTGGCGTAGCGGTTAAAAGTATGACTGAAAGCTGTAAACACGACTGGTTGTGGGTTCTATCCGAACTCGAGGAATTGAAATATTTATTTGAATTTATATTTCCATATCTTAGTTCTGGTGTCGAGGCAAAAGCGCGACATTGCTTCCCGCAACTGTCTCCTATGTCTCCAGAATTTGGCGGAAAGTGGAGACAAAAGTGGCTTATTAAAAATGGAGTGTCTTAAAACTAGGTTCTTTCTGACTACTCTGTTGTGTGCGGGATACAGCGTGAAGCTGATTATTATTATTATTATCAAAAAGGGTAAGAAAATTTAAATGGAAATAAAACCCACAACTGTCGCATATACAGCCAGTTTAGTTCTAAGTGCTACGACGGCGCTACGAAGTTATGAGCATAGACAAACCAATGATTACTTAAAGAATATTCTATTCCTGTTCCCTTCCTTCAATTATAAACTTACTTTTATTAAATATATTAAACACACAAAATATATTTAAATAACAAATAATTATGATCGGTACTACATTTTAAATCTCTTTTAAAACCCTAAATAATAAAATGGTCTTAGATTTTTTTTATCACCATAGGCAAAGGAAACTTAGTGTTAAGACACTCCATTTTCATTAAACCATTTTTGCTCCCCACTCTCCGCCGAAAAATAAAATCTTAGAAATAAATCTTAACGCTGCAAATAAATATTTGCGAAAAATATATTTAATCATTAAAACTCAATTATTAAATTGTTAAATATTAGCCAGTTAGCAGATATAGCAAAATCTCTTACAACGTCCTAAAATTTAGAAACCACGGATTTATATCACAGCCCCCGCCGCATTTAACGAAATATATTCTGGTTCAATGAAAAGCTCGCCAGCGACTGTGGCTTTTTATTGGTATCGTTATTAAAAAGATCACCTACCTCGATAAAAACCTTTTTCATTAGAAAATATAGCCATATTAACATTTAAATCAAATTAAATATCAGGGTAGGTAGAGAGAACTTAGTGTCAAGACACTCCGTTCCCCACTATCTGCCGAATTCTGTAGGCATTGCGTGTTGAGTGGCAGAACTCAACGGCGCGCTTTGCCTCGACACCAGAGCGCAGAAATGGAAATATAAATTTAAGTAAGTATTTCATCTCCTCGAGTTTGGATCGAACCCACAACCAGTCGGTTTTACAGTCACACTTTGTGCCGCTGCGTCACAACTGGTCTCAAACCTGCAACCCTCCATACGTTCCGTTAGCATCTGCTATCCCAGAGTCATACAGGCGTATTATGTTACGGTGGTTCGAGATGTTGAGGCGACGTGCACCAATGCATTCTTGTTGGTGCGAAATATGGCAAAAAGTGCGGTATTAGGGACTCACATCTGAAATACCATATCCCAGATGGCGGGTAGTGTAGAAAAAAATATTTTGACAAATATTATAAGAAATATTAAAATGATTTACAGCGATACATAGCTACATCCATTCAGTATGTAGCTATGTATCGCTGTGTCACTTAAAAAAATTTGGTACAGGTACACCGTTAAAATAACCTTCTAGCCAATTTTACAAAGATATTTTTTAATTATACTCATAATGATGTCCACAATTTCAAATAATTCGTAATTAATTTTGAAATAATTAATAAATATAATTTTTATAATAAATCAAAACAAAGTCGTGATTCTAAACGACTTCCTTCTGCTCCATAAACCGAATTAGAATTTAGGAAAAAAAATGTAAGGCTTTCTTCAGCCTCATTTAGCCGAGGGGCTGGAAACATTCAATCATTATTTTTCGTGGTCATCTGTTTGTGTACAAGTCTGTACATTTATTTATATTTTTTTTTAGCTTTTATGTTGAACAAATTTTCAAAATAATATATATAAAAACTTTATATATAAAAATATAATTTTATCACTTCCCTTTATTTGATATCATTCTAAGAAACTTTTGTTTATCTATAACAAAGGAAATGTCTTAGAGATAAAAATAAAAGACCTAAGCAAGACGAAACTTTATACGAATCAAAAAATAAGCTTTAATTTTTTGTTTTACTTATTTTAAAAGTTTTCCAAGAGTTGAAATAAACAATGAGTAAAATAAACATTGTTTAAAAGTACAATGAATATAGTTTGATGAAAAACAAAATAGGTTAACATTGGACAAGAAAAAATGATAAATACTTCGTTTTATGCAATATGACGAAGTTCGGCGCTTTTGGCAAAACATAATAGGATCTTTATCTACGAGGCCGCTGTGGCGCAGTGGGACAGCGGCTGATTGTAAATGGGATAGTTGTGGAAATGAATTATTTTCATTTTCAATATTAAGGCATAAATTCTTACTTAAAAAAAAAAATCTCGAAATAAGGCGGAAAGTAGAGAACGTAGTGTCTTTTCAGTTTCCACATTTTTTAAAGAAATATTTAAAAGAAATATTTTATGTTATTTTTTTTTTTGCACTAGTAATGTAGTAAATACACGCAATGCCTCGAGAATTAGGTTCCCAGGTTTCCTCTGCCTACTCTGCTATGGGCTGGACACAATGTGAAATAAAAGTTAATAAATATTAAAAATAACAAGATTTTAGAAATATAGCCATCGTTATCGTTATTCTTCTATTATT
>DWMY01003369.1:0-10335 GCA_018249775.1 Heliconius hecalesia formosus | reverse complement strand
TATATAGAAAATAGTTCATTTAGTCCTACTACTAATAGGAAAGCAAGTTGATTAATTGATCTAAAATTTATTACACAATTTGTCAGATTATAAGGTAATCTTAATTAAATAATTCCAAACTATGGAAAGTCAAATGTATTTAATAATCCTACGTCACTCTGCAAAATGCTTGTCACTTTATCAAGGATCCACTGTATGATCATAAATTATGCATCATATACTTATTTGGAAAACATATAAAAAATTTTACGTAGTGGGGCTTGAACCCGGGAGCGAAACCATCCAGGTTGGTTTCCAGGAGGCGCGGGTTCAAGTCTCTTTATGTTAAAATTTTTATATGTTTTCCAAATAAGTATTTTTTTTCTTGAGTGAGGAGTAACACTAAAAAAATGTTAAATATGCATCATATAATTTTATAATCTTGGAGGAAAGTTCCTCCATGGTAATCTTTATTAATTAATATATAATAAGTTTCATTTATACCCATAAGCTTTAATCACACATTCTAAATATTAAAATAATTGCTTTATGTTTTTTTTTATTTGTTCTAATAGGTAGAGGAGGCAGAGGTAGACCACCAGATTCATCTAAGTTATCTACTCCCTTACGAAAGGTATGTCATATAAAACTTATATATTTTTTATCTTCATGCTGTAACTAGCAAATAGGAGGATATAGGGAACCTGGAAACCTATTGTTAAGACACTCCATACCCCATTAGGATACTTCCATTCCCCACCTATATAATTTTATTATATTTTCAATTTATTGTGAATGGTTTTCCTTACTTAGTAGTACCTTGTTATTTTCAGTTTAAGGAGAAGACAAACTATAAAGTTCATATACTACTACAAGGTTCTAAGACACCAAGTCAAGCAGAAAGCGTTTCAACTCCATCTACTAGTCGGGCTGGTTCAGAACCTTCAGAAACACAAGACAAACAAGAAAATAGAGATGAAGAAAATGAGAAACCACAAACAATCTCTCAAACAACAACTTTTAATACTCCGACCATGTCTAGTGCAGGCATATATGCATGTCACGCATGTAACTTTACAACCACTCGCCTAAATGTTTTAATCTTACATAATAAAACACATAGTGTCACTTTTATGCCATACACACCATCTCCAATTAAAAAGAAACCTACAAAATCACCAAAATCTACACCCCTTACAACCAAGACGTCAAAAACGAAAAAATCTCGTCAGGAGAATTCTGAGAAACCAAAAAAATCGCAGAACATAAAGCGCTCAGCTGAGCCCGAATCAACTATTGAAGTAAAAAAACAAAAGACAGATGAAGAAATAAAGAGTAGTCTATTGGCCGACTGGGATGACGGTGATGACGAGTCAATTGACGACTCAGCAATGGCTATGACCGCTTCCCCAGAAGTACCAATAGCTGCAGAATCTCCTGCTGTACCAACACCGGCTGAATTACCGAGTGCCCAAATACCTGAAGAATCTATCAAGAAACAAGAGGAACCGGAATCGGAGAAACCCGAGTCGTCCAGCGACTCGAAATACGAGTTTTGTGAAGATGAAGACTGGCCCATTGAAGCCGATATAGGTAGAAAAATTCCAAGAGTGAAAAATCCATCTAAACGAAAAGGAGAAACAAAGAGCGTTAGCATTGATGAGGATGAAATAGCTAGGGAAGTAGCTGACTTGCTTAACAAAACTACGTTGCCAGAACTGCCGGCAGCTCCTCAACCTTTAAAAGTCGAGGAAAATTTTCCGGAGCCTTCGATAGTCAAATCCCCGGATAAAAAAACTGACGTACAAGATCAAAATTATGTAGAAAAAAAAAGTGCAAATGACCCACAACCATCCAAAACAATATTTAAAACGAAGACATTTTTTCGTAGTCGACATTCTAGAAGCCAAGATGCAATAGGAAAATATGTTGCAGAGCAATTAAATGCTGCAGAAAGAATGGACATTGCAGATAATGATATAAACGGTTCTGAAGCAAGTACACCTGAAATAAGAGTTTCACCACCCATAGAACACGTGAAGGTCGCTCGCTTGGCGCCAAAAATACAACTTAAGAAAATGAAAGCGGAGCTAGAAAAAATGAACGCTGAAAGATTAAAAGACGATCAAGACACTTTACTTACAACGTCACCTGGAACATTACATCCAGAATTAACTGATAATATTAATGAAAAACAAACATACAACACTTTACAAAGCTTTAGTCTGGATTTTGCGCAAAATGAATATGAAGAAAAAAACGATACAAGTGCAGAAAACGAAATAACCTTAAACAAAAGTGTAGATGAAAATATTAACAAAGAAAATAATATTTTAAATAATAATGATACAGAAAATGAAAATTCTTTGTCTGTATGTAATGTAAGTTTGAATTTAGAGGAAAATACTACATCGAAGGTAAAAGAAAAAGATATTCAAGAAACTAAAACTTATGAACCGTTTATGAATGAATCTACTGCATCCGCAGTGGATGCATTGTTAAGTGTATCACGTGAGACTGACAGAGTGACAAAAGTTATAAGTGATGATCCTCCTGAAGATTTATTTGAAGATGATATTAAAGATAGTTTAATAAATAATATAAATGGTTATAACAACACAGATAGAAAAAGTAATGGTATCAATGAAACTACGGAAGAAACTCCTAATTTAAATAAAAAAGAAAATGTAGATGAACATAATATACTTCAAGATATAAACGTTAACACTGAACTCGTAAACACTATTGCCTGTTTTGATAGTCCATCTGAAAAAGATGCTGGTGTTAAGGAAACTCATCTTGAAGAAGATTGTTCGAAAGTGAACGATTGTGAAGAAACATTGATACAAAATATAATACAAACTGAAATTGTCGAACCAAAAATAATCACATCGGAAACAAATGAAATTTTTCCAATAGATAAACCAACAGAATCGGATTTACAAATTGCCGAAGCTCTTATTAATTTACCAACAACAACAATGCAAAATAAAGCAGCCGTTTCTCCTCCTTTGGATGGTGATTCTAAAAAGGTAGACAATATTAATGAAAACATATTTAAGAGTAAAATTGAAAATGAATCTGTTAATCCTATAAATACTTCTCATCCTGAAGTGATTATTGAGAAAAATAATGAAGATATTAATTCTAGATTCGAGACAGAACTTGAGAAAAGCGAAAATTTAAACGCTGCTCAATCTTTAGTTCAAATGTCAGAAACAATTGATCATAAGATGAAAATCCCTGATATTGAATTACCAACTACAGATGTTTTAGGTGTGTCATCTACTGAAAGTGAAATGAAAGTGATATCTCCACAAATAGTTGAACAATCAATTAAAAAGTCTAACAATTATGTTGATGACCTCGTTACTAAAGCTAAGCCAGTGGAAATAGAAACAAAATCACCAAAATTATTAAAAATTTTAGAAGAGCCAGTCATACCTAAATTAGCAGCAAAAAAGACTATAACTAAACAGATAATTGTTCCAACAAAAGAAAAAATATTGAATTTTGATGTTGGGAAGTCTATAAAATCGAAAACTCAGTCACCAAAACAGAAAATTATTGTACGTCGTACGACAACCAATAAAAATCTATTAAACAGTCTTACAGAAGTCACTACACCTGACAAAATAATATTATCACGCACTAATAATAAAGGCCAAGACGGTTCGTCTGTTCAAACATATACAATTCAAACATCACAAGAACCAGTGAGTGATCCAAATACAATTATAATCCAACAGAAAGTACGAAAAATTGCTAAACCTGTGTCAAAATTACAAAAAATTAAACCGCAACCTCAGACATCGATTGCAGAAAATAAAATGATCAAAGACAGTAAAAGCAAAGAAGACGCTATTTTCGATATAAATTCTATGCCCATAGTAATTTCTGATGATATTTTAACACCTGAAAATATTGAGAAGATGCCTATAGTAATGTCTGACGGCAATGTGATTACAAATTCTACCAATCCCCCTAAACTGATTAAAAGTAAGTCGACTGTGATCGAAAATGACAAGGTTCCTATAAATGCAATGTCGAATAAGACAGAGATCAAAACTTTACTAATGAATTCTAATAATGAGGTAAGTAAAGTAACGACACCCAATATACTATCAAAGTCTTCGAAATTGCGGGGAGCTAAGCCTATGTTAGTTATAGATAAGACAGTCAAGCAGAAATTTATAATGACCAAAACCGAGACAGCGGTAAAGGAAATAAAACAGCCACCGGCACTTATACAAACAGTGCCACAGAATACAGGAAAAACGGAAAAGTTTATAATCTTACCTACACCGAGCTCACCACGGCCGGGTAGAACGCAAAAGATCGTGATTGATCCACAAACTGGTAAAGCCCATGTTTTGGTTGGAAAAGGTCCAGAGACTTCAACGAGTGTGGGTGACAATAAACCAGTTTCAGCAAAACTCATACCATCTGCCTCAGATGCTAGCTCTCCGGGCAACACTGTCATGATTATAACAAACGCCCAAGGAGCTCAGTCAAGAATAGTCCTCACTCCGGAGCATGAGAAAATCTTATTTCCTAATAAACAACAACCTAATGTATCACAGCTTAAAAGCTTAACACAGCGGATTACGTCAAATACTGGATTGGTTCAAAAGACAATTGTTTCCAGTTCTGGGCCTACGAAAACACAAACACGAATAGTCCCTAAACAAAAGAGTGCTATAATTACTTCTAAGGGTCAATTAATTGTAGGTAATCGAATCTGTACTACCACTCAAAATATAGCGCCGTTGCCAGAGATAAGGCCGGCACCAAAACGAATATTAGCATCTGAACCTAAAAAGCTTGTACAAACTATACAGAAAAATTCATCGGAACCCCTTATATTTTTACAACAAAAGTCAGGGACCGTTATGCAGTTAACAGCAGCTCAATTTGAACATTTACAACGGACTGGTCAAATAATACAAAAAGCAGCAAGCCCTCAAGAAAAAGTGATTGTCCAAAAGTCGATCACACTTCCCCCAAGTGAGCCAATAGTACCGACCATACAAAAACAGAGAATAAGAAAACAAACCACTGAAATACCAACACCGCCCAAGAGAATAAAACATGAAATTGCCATCGCACCAGCCCCCGCCCCCGTGTCGATGCCGGCACTAGCTCCCATATCCCATACAATCGCTCCGTCACAAGTACCAAATATATCTAGTACTACTAGCAATCCGGTTGCTTCGAATTTCTCTGAAATGGATAATTTTGAAGAGTTATTACCATCAACAGCAATCGCTCGACAGGAATCACTTTTGGCTCAACCAGAAATATCCGCACAACCTACCGTCCCAGCTCCGCTCTCCGACGGTCAACTGCTGGCAGTACCCGGAGAACATTTCGGAGGGCCTGCCGGGTCGTTTTACTTGTGTGTTGAAGACAATGGAACATTTAATGTAATCGATAATCGTCCCCTCCTATTAGATAACAATCAACTCGTACCAATGGCTGAAACGTTGCCAGTGCTGGCGCCGGTGCCGGAAAGACGCGACATATTAGAAGCTGCTCTTGCAAACAGCGATGTGTTCCACGCTGACACTCCTCGCGACGAAGCGCCAGATTTCAGGGATTTAAACGCTAATGTCTCGGTTCACTGTCGAGTATCAGAGACTAGCACAACATTAAATCAACCTATAATGACACCAGTTGAAGTTCCATCAAAAGGCGACAGTGAGCCTGCTGTGCCCTCTAATCTGGAAGATGGATTGGCCGTCATTGGAGTAACGCCTCACACAGTACCAACTTCACTCGAATTACCTATAACTGTGACCGATCCTCGAATAGCGCCGAAAACTACTGACCCATTGAGCAACAATAATTACGGTACGACTATCCTATCTTCTCCAAATACAGAATTAAAATTTTCTACTGCTGAAGATCTGCCTATCGGTCCGATATCCATGCCCATACTTACTGAGGAAGACAACGTGGGGAAGTCTATGCCTATCCTCACAGATGAAGTGAACGAGAGAACCATATCGTCGGTGGAGTCTACTATAGGGTCACCTTCGTCCATCGACGTCAGGGAGTCCGAGAACGAAGACAGCGGGCAGTGGCCGCGGAGGCTTCTCACGCCGTGCTCAGACACGTCCGAGACTTCAGCCGAAATACCCTTACAGCCTATCATGCAGTTATCAGTGAGCGATTTATCTCATAGCAGTTAATTAATAGAATATAAAGTTATTATTTGATTTACTTTTGAAAAAAAATATTTATTAGCAACCTTCAGTTCGTGAGGGTCAATTTGTTGACGAAAATGTGCAATAGGTTAAGTTTTTACTTATTTTCTCGATTCTTATATCATTTGGAAATCTTAAACTAAGTATTCTAAATGGGAAGAAAAAAATTAAATGTTTCCAACAATGGAAGGTAAGTAATACAAAGAAATAAGAGAAGCGTATGTTTTAAACGCACGCATGTAGAAAACTGTAAATAAAAAAGTGACTGAAGTTTTATGATGGTGTCTAAGGCTCTGGACTTGCATTCATATAAAAACCAGATGCGAACAGCACAGCGACCTAGACTAAGATACGAGTATATAATTGTAAATTTAAATTGAATTATGTATTGTTGAATCCCGTGTAATATATAAAAGTTAGGCATATATTATAATATTTTTATAACGTTTAGCGATCTTTTGAATGATATAATTAGGTACAGTGGACACACATTTGTACATGATTATTTGTGCTATTTACGTTAAACATTATATATATTTTTTTGGTTTATGAACTATTGTCGAACATAAACTTCGTCATAAGTTCTACACCTTTTGGTGTGATTTCAGTTAAAAGTTAACTGATTTAAATATTATTAATGTTAATGCTAAGTACAATATTTGTTGAATTAACTTTTAATATTATGTCAAAGGCACATATATTGGTTTGTTTGAGTGATCTATGTCAGAATCTAGATCGAACTATAAAAATGAAGTTAGTAATATACTTCTGTGTAGTTTAAGGTTTTAATAAATAAACTTTATTCAAGATTTTCTTTATTTTTAATAACTATCCTATAGTGAATGCTTGATATAAATAAATATACTTTAATATTTTTTTACATAAATATATTTATGATGGACTTACAATTAATTATAAAACTACAGAATAATTCAAATTCTTTGTAGTAACAGGTGCTTTAGTAAAAATATCAAATCTTACTACTTAATTCTCTTTATTCTACTAATTTAAGGTAACATTTTTTACATATAAATTCGTAACATTTTATTAATAAAGTTTTTAAGAACAAAATTCTTTTATAAAAACTACATCATTTGAATACGTAGTTTAATTATTATAAAGATTTAAAGTTCTTTACAGATTTTATAAGTAACTTGACGTTTACTATGTAAATAACGGATACTATATTTAATATTAAAATATCATTTTATGATAAGTAGACAATTGTACAATGAAATTAAAAAATGTTATTTAAACATTTGCAATAGATAGCTATAATTTATATTTGATAGTAAATTATTTAGATTTAGCTTGAAAGTAGAATCAAAACGTTTCACGTCAAATATTTTTGGCGGGAAATTTGATATTTATTTTTATATTTAAATTTCAATGCGCTTAAAATATTCAAGAACTTCAAATCGTGTAAACAAGTAATAATACTGTTGCGATCAATATTTAAATATATATAGATATTTCGATTAAATATATAAAAAAGTCATAAAAGACAAATGTTTTTACACGAGTTTATGATACAATGAAATCTACTGGTGTTTTTTTATTAATAAACATTCGTTATTGTAAAGCTTGTCGCGTTGTGTTGGGTAGGAAGAGACACATCAGGCCGCCACTGGCGAGCAGGACCGCCACGATGAAGGTAGGTGCTGGGCAGTACGTATCCAGTAAGGCGGCTATGACCACGTTGCCGATGATACCACCGAGACGAGCGGCTACCATTGATACCGCTACACCGGTTGCACTGTAATTGAAGAATATGTTTGTATTAGGAGGTATTTTTTTTAGCTTTATGCTGTATCTCGCATGTCAGTATAGGCTGTGGGATACTAGTGTCAAGATACTCCGGTCAATTTTCCAGGTTGCGAGTTGTTGTCGGAATTCAATGGCGCGCTTTTTCTTGTCACTAAAAAGTGAGAATCGAAGCCACAACTGTCGCGTTTATAGTCAAACGATGTTTCGCTGCGCAACGCTGGCCTCAAAGAAAGAAAAATGTAATTCAGGGCTCGGCCACGACTCGTCGATCGTACTCTACATTTAAAGGTGTGTAAAACTTTCGAGCCTATTATAGAAATTGGCTTGGTATTTTTCTAATAAAATGCGTAATTTAGTTTTAAAATAAAATTCTCATATGTAGGTAAATTACGCATTTAGTATTTGAGGCCAGTTGTAGCGCAGTGTGACTGTAAAACCGACTGGTGGTGGGTTCGATCCCCACTCGAGGAGACGAAAAATTTACTTAAATTTATATTTCCATTTCTTCGCCCTGGTGTCAAGGCTAAGCACGGCGTTGAGTTCTGCCACTCAACACACAATGCCTCCAGAATTCGGCAGAAAGTCGGAAACGGAGTGTCTTAACACTAGGTTTCCTCTGCCTACCCTGCTGTGTGCGAGATACAGCGTGAAGCTCATAAAAAAAAGGTGTAGGTATATTATAAGAAAGATCATAATAATTACCGTAAATTGGTGGGGAACACTTCGGTGATGAGGCAGTCGAGGGACGCGTTCCCGCAAGATATGACCGAACTGAAGATGGCGCTCACTATAAGATTGTTAGTCTTGTTGTAAACGAAATACATCGCCGCTGAGCACATACCCGCCGAGAATGTCGCGAATACTGGAATGGAGAATATTTAGTGAATTTTATGTTGCTATATCTATTACGATTTCTTAAAAATATTTAAAATTGTAATTAGAAAAGCTTTTACGTAATTGTGCCTTGACAGTTTGTACAAGAAAGCCGTTCCTTCTTTGAATCAATAGATTTTTTTTTTGTATTACTTTAGTAAAAAAAGTGAATTCCAAAAATAATATTGAAAGTCTAAAGAATTTACAATACATTTCAATTTACGCTGTATACAATGCCTATGGTAAAAGAAAAAAGTTACCTAAGAAGAATTTTCTGCCCAATCTATCCATTCCGAGGACTGCAAATATATTGGACGGTATAGCCGCGGCCACCGTTATAAGGGACTCCATGAACACATCAGAGTTTATATGAGAGTCGCATTTGGCTTCCGCAGAATGTGTACCGAACTGCGTCACGTACGCCGTCACTTGACAAATGTCGGCCTCGGCGTTGTCGTGGGTTCGAGACCATTCGTCGAAACGGTTGAACATTTCTGGGAACCACATCATCAAACCATAGTACCTGTAATGTTATCGAAATTTTAATTATTATTATTCTTTGTGAAATAAAAATTTTATGTCTTGTGCGTGTTGAGTGGAACGGAACACACTCACGCTTTTTGTTGTGGTATCTCCGAGTGGGGATCGAACCCACAACCGTCGGGTTACACTCATACGCTTGTGCCACTGCGCCACTCATATTGCTATTAGGAAGGTACTATTCTTCTAGTAAGTACGCACAGAAGTATATAGACATATGAAAAAATATGTATCTTTTTAACATATACTTGTTTAAGTTAATAAATACCCGAATAGCTTACCCGATATGGAATGTAAAGTTGATAGTAATAGAGATCGTAGTGAACTTCAGAATTGGTGGGACGAAAAGTTGTTTACTGTGTTCCACAATATCACTCATCATTCTTCTCAATTTGGACTTAGGCTCTTTTGCCTCAACTTGTTTCTCCGGCTTCACATGCATTGGCTCATCCACCAAAATCTGTTTAACCGGATATAGATCTTTACTTTTCCCGGTATTCATCATGTAAATACCACGGAATACTTCTAAAGCTTCTTCCTGACGGCCCGTTGATATTAAAAACTTGGGAGATTCCGGCAGTAGGAATAATAGTGCGGCCACTATGAACGAAGGCAGTGACATCACTAGTAAGAAAATACGCCATGAGTTGTAAACGAATCCACCAGTTACTCCTCCGATTTCTGTAGGACAATATTTTTGATATTTATCATAAATAAAAGAAAGCATATTAAATATTATATAATATGTATTTGATTAAAAAAAAAACTAGTTAAGTTTCCGTACCACTTGGAATGATGACCCAAGCGAGACCGGCGACGAAAAGATTACCAAGAGTCCAGAAGGCAGCCATGAAACTTAACATAGCACCACGCTTCTTTTTAGGTTGAAACTCTGCGAAATATGACCAGATCACAGGACCTGATCCTCCCAAACTAAACAAAAAGAAATAAAATAAAAATTATAAAA
>DWMY01003368.1:0-10336 GCA_018249775.1 Heliconius hecalesia formosus | reverse complement strand
AACATAAACATTTAATATGCGCAATGCAAGTTTGTACATGCAATATGAATAAAAAAATATTTGGCAATTCTTACACTTCTTAAAGATTATATTAACAAAATTAAAATTATATTTTAATTTTTTTTAAATACTTTAATTTTTTTTCAGTATAAAAAATAATAACCTGATATCCCGTTGCCATGCCTCTGTGTGAGTGCTACGTCCTTACAGGAAATTCATACCCACACGTCTTTACAAGTACAATCGAGTTCACACTATAAAGTTCAAACAAGAATATAATAAATTGTAAAATGCCTTTTACCGTTTTAAATGCTTGTTTCGTTAGATGTAAATTTTTATTTAAACATTTTTTTTTCTTGTATACATTAATAATGTTTTAAGTAAAACGATAACAAAGTATTTTTTTATTGGAATTTTTTGATTGAACTTAGATTGAATAAGTTTAATGTATTAAGTTAATTAATTTAATAGGACCTCCGTTTTATTAAAAAAAAACTTATCCATAACTTTATTTTGCATGTTTCTTTAGACTGATACACTAATTATTATTTGTAATAAATATTATTAGGTAAATGCTCTACTACGCCATTTTGTATATATTATATTCACATTTCATAGTAAACAACTGACAGGATTGCGCTCGACTGTACTTTGGTGTTATGATCGGGCTCGCGGGGGAGCGGTGCGGAGTGAGCGGGCGTCTCTCTATCTGTATACAGTTATCAAAATACGCGTTCTGCGCAATTCTACCGCGCGTGCTTCTCATATGCAATAACGATTATGTCGGACTATACAAGTATTAAAGGTAAAGGGGAGAGAGGGTTCCCTCCCTTTGTCCGCTGCTCGCCTCTCGTTCTGCGTTTGTATGTTGCACAGAATAGTCGCTTTTTTGATAAAACTTGTTAAATAATAATAATAACAAGCACTTATTGTTTGTCAACATGGCGGCCGTTAATAACAAGGTAAAATTACGACAATGTCTATTACATAAAGAAGATTTTATTAGTTAATTAGAATTATTTATTGTCGTTATTATATTACATAAATATTATTTAAGAGAAAAAATGAGAAGTCTTATTTTTAGTTTTTTTATGTTAGATAAACGAGGTTTGGTCAACCACACGTAATAATGTGTGTAACAGAAAACAATAAATTATTATTATAAGAACTGTTTTAGTCAATAAAGTATATAAGTATATAAATAGGTAAAAGCAAGGCAGAAAAAAAATGCTGAAAAAGACTGAAACTGCAAATTTCTGCTGTCGTGATAAGTAGTTATCTAATAATAAATAAATAATAGTAATTTCTACCAGATTAGATGTAGGTCCTTAGGCTACCCGCACACACACAATGTTATTGTCAATACTATATTGCCAATAATACTGTTCAATATATGGCTCCGCACAATACACAATATTATTGACAATATTTCATAGTAAAATCTGACGCAGTCGCTCAGTAGCTATATCTGTATGAGTACGTGTCAAATCAAAAATAGCTAGAATGTAAAAAGCCGTTGCTTTAATTATTGCATTTAGTTACTTACAAAAAAAATCAATAAAAATTGATCAAACACTAAATGAGAAAAAAACTGTGTTTAATAATTTCAATATTATTAATGAACTACAACAACAGAGGCCATTCGCGGCCCAGGGTCACAAAGTGCGGCCCAGGGTTACAAAGTGCAGGTTGTGCATTCCATCTCCTCTCGAGGAAATGAAATATTTATTTAAATTAACATTCTTCGCCCTGGTGTCGAGACAAAGCGCGGCGTTGAGTTCCGCCACTCTACCGCGCAATGCTTCCAGAATTCGGTGGAAAATGGGGAACGGAGTGTAACACTAGGTTTCTTTTGCCTATACTGCTGTGTGCGGATTACAGCGTGAAGCTAATTTTACTAACAGAGAATGATTTAAAAAATGACATGAGGATGAGATATCCGTTTTCAAAAAATATAATCTCTATTTGGTTAGATTTTTTTGTAAATATCGAGCTGCTTTTTAACGCACTATTTTTCTTGACTTTATCGCGATATGCTTCAATAGTATTCCATAGCTCTGGATAAGTTTCCCATGTTTTAATAAACTCTATTAAATATTGTTTTTCTGTGGGAGTAGTAATATCAATACTATTTTCGCTATGTACACTGTTTTCATCGCCCATCTTGAATAAAAAGCATAAGCATCCGCCTCTTTTGAAATATTTTTTTCACACACACGACAACATTGTTGACAATATCCCTGCCTCCAGCCGACATTGTCGTGGCAAAAACAGAATTTCTAGAAATCTACAATAATAGTCCGCACACACGCAATATCATTGACAATACGTACTTTATTGACAATATTATTGAACGGGTGCAGCCAGGCTTTTTGTGTTTGTGTTTCACGCTGTGTTCCAACCACAACAGTAATCACAATAAATAAAAATTACAAATAACCCTCATATATGGTAAAGCATCAGTTAAATATAAAATGTTCAGTAAGTAATGTTACTAATGGAAAAAAATATACAACAGAATAAATCAAAACCACAAAATAACCATTTTTCGGATAGAAAGATGTATAATTTAACATTTTTGGAACGAAGCCGACGAAATAAATATAAAAGAATATTGCTTAAATAGGTTTGATTATAAATTGGAGCGATATTGTTTTATCTATGGTCCATATGCGTTGGCATATCATATTCTGTTTGTATATTATACATATCTTTAATTTGCCACCTACCTAATCTGCTTGTAATTATAATTATAACAGCTTCTTTTCGCCCTAAAGGTTGTCTGGAAGAGATGGCTACTTAGCCATAAGACCGCCTTTTGTACATTTTTTTTATTATATTTCATGGGTGTATCTATTGTGGTGTACAAATAAAGTAATAATAATAATAATCATTTATTTATTTAATATTTTATTACCCCAACTTAATAATAAAAATATACAAGGAAAACAATGGAAAAATATGGTGTAAAGGAGGCCTTATCACCACAGGTGATCTCTTCCAAGCAACCCTTACCATTAAAAAGATTAAAGAAAGTATATATGTTGGCTGGTGTATAAATGATATAATATGTTATTCTAATATAATATACCTACATAAAAAAAATACATTCTATATATTACAAACTAGTTTACACAGATACAATATTGCACTTAAGAAAGAAAACGAAAACTGCTGAAAAAATATTGGCGACGCTGTAAAGATCATCCCAGGTCAACAGCAGTTTAGCTCTTTCAAAAAAAATATAAATTGTTTTTTTTTTGTGATTTTGGCAAACATTCAATCCAATTGATAAAAGTGCAATAGAATGTGTTCACAGTTATAAATTGTATGAACCTGACCTCGAATAGTCTACTAACCTCTGAAGAGTTTCAATATTCAGGTCCTGGCATCATACTGGCTTGTTGATATATATTGCCACCTAAGCTACATATAACTGCCAAGCTTCTTCTAAACATTTGATACCCTATTTGGTTTATATCTACATATTATTCATTTTAAATAAGAATTGAACACAGTAAAATTAAAATATTTTCTTTATTCACGTCTATATCATACAAAAATATTACAATTATGAATTAAGGTCAACTGAATTCTTTACATAATATTAATGTATAATACTTAGATAGGTTCTTATATTCTAAAACAGAAATTGCAAAAAATCATTAAATTTATTTTTCGGCGGAAAGCAGGGAACGGAAGTGTTTTAATGGCGAACAGAGTGACTTAACACTCTGTTTCGTCTGCTTACCTGCTATGTGCGAAATACAGCGTAAAGCAATAATTTTTTTATTGATTTTCAAAAGGTGGAGACTATCAATTTGACAGTTTCAGTCATTGATTTTTTATAATTTCTTTAACGAGGCCGTCTTACCGCAGTGGCACAGCATCTCTACCTATAAACGCGAAAGTTGTGCGTTCCATTTCTACTAAAGGGATTATTTTTTTTTATAATAAAGTGCGGCGTTAACATCCGTCATTCAACATACAACGTCTAGAAAATTCGACAGAATGTGGGGAACGGAGTGTCATATTCTAGGATGCCTTCGTCCACAACAAAATGTTTTAAGCTTTACCCACCTAGAAAGAGTAAAGAAAACTTAAAGAGAGTAACATAATCTCGACTCGGTCAGTCACTTTCCACCGATTTTAGAGACAAAAAAAATAAGGTCCAAAAGGCAAACCGTCTGATTGTAAGAGAGACGGTCATAGGTTCGATCCTCTCTCGGGGAAATTGATTATTTACACGATTTGTATATAGCGCACGATGTCACAGGGAATATTATTTTATATTAAAATTCCCGTTTCACATACAACAAGCGCTTGGACGTGACAAAATGATAACATGTTAAGAGAATGGCGGCGGGAAACGAATTTTTCACTTAATTTATTCTATCAAGAAATAAATAATTACAAAAAATAGCTAAGATTGTGTAGGACAAGACACATTATTGTTTTCTCATATCGATGGTAACAGTGATAAATATATTTAATTTTGATTTCTTAAAATCAAAATATTCTTTATTCCCTATTTTTAATTATTTTAAAATCAAAATATTCCTTATTCAAATAGGCGATTATAAGCAATTTTTGTATCATCAAGCCACATAGAAATGTCAGTAGTGTCAGTCATACAGGAAACTACCACCGACCTAAACGGCTGTTCTGCTAAGAAGAGCCGGCGAGAAACTCAACAGTTGCTTTTTACAAAATATAATTAAAAATATATGTGTAACCATGGGCCACCATAGCTTTCCGAGTTAACATCAAACCATAAGTACCACCGCAAGGACACTTTTTAGTGGGAAAAAGCGTCATCAATATAGATCCATTTGTTTGAGCCACAGACAGTCAAACTTATAACACCCCCCTTTATGTGTGGAGGACTAAAAATGAAATCTATTCCAGCAACACGTCCCCGTCTTCCTCGCAGAATAAAGCAAGTATCTTTCTCGAATATTCCACGCCCACCTTCCTTGTCCTGGTTCCTGGGAGTGCTGCACGAGATACAGGTAATGAACCCAATTCGCCATATCCATCCGTTTTTAACGACTGAAATAGAAAAAAGAAATTATTTTTAACACCAACTTGTATTAATCACAAATCGGGACATCGGTCGGGTATTGTTAAAAGACAACAAAATTATAAAGATTTGTATTAAAAAATAAAATAATATGTCTGTGCGTCTATTCCAAAGAAAATAAAGTAAGAAAATATGTTACAATCGAGGAAAGTTGCGGGTTATCCACAAATTTTATAGAAGATTCACAGTAGTGGCTCAGGGGCACATACATGTGACTGTAAACACGACAGGTTGTGGGTTTGATTCCTACTCTAGAAATTAAATATTGAATATTTTTATTTCATCGCCCTGGTGATGGGGGAAAGCGAGGCGTTGAGTTCCGCCACTCAACATTCAAAAATACAAAATCGTATGGATGAACTTACTTCATATAATTCCAAAGGGGTTTTGTATCTAGCACATATAGCTCTGGATATTTCTAGACTGGAATGTGGTAAAATTGCTAACATTTGCTGCCAAAGTCTGCCTAGACCGTGACCTTAAAAAAAATTACTGTTTTTTACACGATTAAACTACTGGCTGTGGGTTCGATCTCCACCGGAGCAAATGAAATATTTATTTATATATTTATAATAATAATAATAATATTTATTTACATATTTTCATGTTCTTCGCTCTGGTTTCTCAACACGCAATGCATCCAGAACTCGACGAAAAGTGGGGAACGGAGTGTCTTAACACTAGGTTCTGTCTGCCGACCCTGCTGTGTGCGGGATACAGCGTGAAGCTGATTTAATTTATTTTTTTAATTACACAATTAGGAAAGAAAAATACTTTTTTTTAGAAAACATATAAATACTACAAGAGGCGTAGGTTCAAATCCCGCTATGTTCACATTGGTATACGTTTTGAAAAAAAAAACTATTTTACGTACTTCGCTCACTTTTTGTTGGCACTGTATATGGCTATCCACGCCGCGGCCGTGCACGTACATTAATATTATCAATAAAGTATGTATTGTCAATTATGTTTTGTTATAAATGTGAATTATTGTAGATTTCTAGAAATTCTGTTTTTGCCACTACAATGTCGGGAGGAGGCAGGGATATTATCAACAATATTGTCGTCGAGTGGGAGTGCGGCAATATTTTATTTGAAAAAAAGTTTTCAAAGGAGGCGGACTGCGTCAGATTTTACGACGAAATATTGTCAATAATATTGCGTAGTGTGGCGAGGTCATATATTGAACATGGGTGTCTAGTCTATGGGTTCAAATTTAAATATGGTTATAAAATGTATATGAAATCTGATAAAAATTTAACACAGACTATATTTTATATAATGATTTTGTCCAGTTTGACTATAGCATAATAATAAGTTTAACCGGAAGAAGCTTTGTTTGAAACTGGTACAATTGTTTAGGAGATGGAGGATGTCAAACGCACATATAGATAAATTATACATATTTACCATCTTTATCTACCGCTACACATTTCTTGTTATCACCGCGCATATAAAAATCTGCTTGCTCATCCAAGGCTTGTTTGGCTTTTCTGTAATAAAGATAAGACATATTATCTATATATATTTTAGCTTCACGCTGTAACTCGCACTATCCTGCGGAAAACATTTTAGTAAAGGCAACTAAGAAATCGTTGGCGGTAGTTTGATATAATAATTATGTCAACTGACAGATAGATGCCACCTCAGTCTACCACCACATGTGATCAAGGACTACTGTTTGTGTTTCCAAAAATGTATAATACTAAATATACACGATTAATCCAGTTCAGTCCAGTCAGTCCAGAGTTTAATTTAAAATACTAAATAAATATATAGTTAAATAATATGGAGGAAATGAAATATTTATTCAAATTTATATTTTTATTTCTTTGCTTTGGTGTCGAGGCAAAACGCGGCGTTGGACTCCGTCACTCAACACACAATACCTCCAGAATTCGACGGAAAGTTCCCTCTGCCTAACCTGCTGTGTATAGATACATCATGAAGCTGATTTTTTTTTTAAATAACATATTTTTAATTATATTAATTTATATTTACTTATATGGTTCTTCAGCTATTGCTTTAGTGAACTGCACGATGGTCAACGCTAGTTCGTTTGGAGTGTTCACTATAACTGTGTCACAATCTGCGCTTACTAGTAAATCTGAAAAAAAAAAAAGAATTTAACTTACTCAATTTAAAATTTCTTCAATTTAAGTTAGAATTAGTTTTTATAAATATGATATGATAAAGGATGCAATATATAAAGAAATAATCTTACATTAAAGCCATTGTCGCGCAGTAAGACCTCATGTAGACTGTAAAAGCAATGGTTGTGGATTTAATACTTCCTCGGCGAATTATATTTTCATTTCCTGACTGAGTTGTAAGGCAAAATAAAGCGCGGTGTTAAGTTGCGCTACTCTAAACGCAATATCTCCATTACTGTGCGGTGTGTGGAAAACCGAATGTCTTAAGAATAAGTATCATCATCCCTCTGGCTACATGCGGGTTACAGTGTAAAGCAAAAAAAAGTTCTAACTGTATGGTTCTGTAGCTCCATAAAAGCAGCACAATGTACAGAGAAAGAAAAAAAAAATTAAAATACTTAATAAATCTTTTTGATATATTCTAGTATAGTATTTTCAACTTCTTGCTGTATCCCAGCAGCAAGGTAGACAGAGGGAGCCTAGTGTAAAGACACTCCATTCTCTACTTTTCACAATTCTAAAGGCATTTCGTGTTGGTTGCGGAACTTAACGCCGCGCTTCGCCTCGATACTAGGGCGTAGTAATGAAAACATTAAATAATTCTTTTCCTCAAGGGAATCCAGCCCACAACCTGCTGTGTTTGGCCTCTTTAAAATTATAAATCTTTTTGTATATATTATATATATGTAGTAAATGATTGTGACCTGTAATAGCTTTTTCCAATTCAATTTCTGACATCAACCTTTGACTTCTAACACCTTTACGACCAGATGATCTATGTAAGAATAAAAAAATATTACAAAAAAAAATTGTAAATATATAATTACTATTCCAATAACCACTCATCTTGGGCATATCTGGAGATTTTTTTCCATTGGACTTTAATTTGTAACTGATCTTTTTATGTAATTTTTTTTCTAATTTCTCATGCAAAATTTTGCTGTTGTTGCTGGGTGGGCACCAAATTATTTTGAGGTGGGCCCTGACCACCCAAACACCCCAATCCCTACTCCTACTCTTTAAATGGTGAAAGATATAAAAATTAAGCAACAGCATCAAAGCAGTGACATAAACTAAATAACTGTACAAGCAATGGTTACCAGTTCAATCCCTAAATAAACAAACACTCACATTTAATATTTTTCCCGACTGCTAATTAAGGATTATGTTTTTCGCGCGTATCTTGTAAGTATGTAATATTCTTTATTACCTCATATCTCCACAACCTCTAAACGGATTTACACAATTGAGGTATCGTTAGATTCGTATTAGCAGCCCAAGTGTTCTTAGATAGGTAAATTAAAAAAAAACAATAATGGCAGCTGTGGGATCCCATTGGACTTAGTGAAAAAAAATATTTTCGTTTCGAATACCACAATATGGGTATCAAATTCAAGAGCTTAATACGAGGATTTCAAAAAGGTATATCATGATTATTATTAATTTAATAAATCCTAACAAAAAAGTGAAAAATAAAAAAATATTTGTAAAAACAAAAACTCCGACAGCATAATACTTAAAAGAAAATAAACAATCCCAATAGTTTATTAGGATTAACAGTCGGGACCTATAAGTAATTCTTCAATCAATAAAATCTTTACCAGTAACCTCGCATAATTTAAAGAGGTCCCGACTGTTAATCCTAATAAACTATTGATCTTGTTTATTTTCTTTTAAGTATTATACAGTCGGGGTTTTTGTATTTACAAATATTTTTTTTTAATTTTCTTTTGTAGAAAGGGCAAGTGATAAGAGTAGCTATTAACATTATTTCTTAAATGAGCTAAACAATAGAAAAATGGAATATACACCCACTAAACAGAAAAAGATAAAATACTCACTTAAAATAATCCTTCATACCAAACAGCACTAAGCTCAATTTACATTCAGCTAACTGCGTAGCTTGTTTCATATGTTTTGAAAGGCAGTGAGACACTACCAACTCTTCTAATTCTTCTATTCTAAGAATGTACAGACCATGATCACATTTTACTTTGGATGGGGTTAGTTGTACCTGAAGTATTATATTACTAGTTTTATAAACAAAATTCTTAAAGTGGTTGAATTGTGTACATTAAATTTAAATATTTATGGAAATCTGAAGAGTTGAATAGTATGTTTTGAAGATACAATATTTCACTTTAACTCTGTGGTCACATATAAACTGACCAAAAATGTGTTATAATCACAAAAATCTAGATTCTATTAATATTTTATGAATACTTTTTCTTATAAAGAACATTGTTAGAAAGCATCTAATTGTTAGCAAGATGGGTGTAGCTTCGATTTCCACTCACACAGAGTAAGAATAAAGCAGAGGGAACCTAAACACTTTTGCTACTTTCTTGCATTTTGTGTTGAGTGGATGATCTCATTAATGTACTATCAAAATGTACTAACAATGTAAGTATACCAAACAAATTACAATAAATTACTTACAAGCCCATCATAATTTTGCAAAGTGGGCACAATAGTTCTTGTCCATAAAACCAAAGGTGTGTCACATATAGTTGGAGAAGATTTAATTTTAACTCCACTTGCATTTGCTTCCCTTTGAATATCAGCACAAAACCATGAATTGAGTAAAGTTGGGTGAATTTCAATAGTCATATACTGGAAATTAAAATTTTTTACTAAGTATGTATTATGGATGTATTTTTGGGTTGAATGTATTATTCTTAGTAACTACTAGTAGGAATTGAAAAATATATTTATGCTGGATTGTTTTGCAGTCCATTTATTAAGAATGCCATAGCAAATATTATTACAACAACCTTTATTAGTATTAGAACCTTCTAGAAATTATAATAATTTACCTTCATACATTCTCCAGGTTTGTATATTTTATTTGCGTTTTTCCTCATTTTTTTCTCCTCTATCATTTTCTTTTTTAATTTTTGTCTTTCTTCTTTACCCTTTTTAGTAGCACCATTGTGAGAATCACCTGCTTGATTAATTTAGTTATAATTAAATTCCAATAACTAAGTGTAACATCAGTTCTTTCTTATAATAGAGATAGATATACCTATATACCTTTTCTTCTTCCTCCTTTTCTTTTATTTCCTGTAGGGCTTTTGTTTATTCCACTTGTTGTAGGTGA
>DWMY01003367.1:0-10336 GCA_018249775.1 Heliconius hecalesia formosus | reverse complement strand
TTAGGAAATCAAGTGACCGTAGATCTGAGTATATAATTTGAATTTAGACTTGATATCTCCTAAGCGTTCTTGAGATAAAGGTTCTTGACAGACGGTCAAAAAAGTGATCTCATAAGGGTTCCTTTTTTCCTTAAGAAGTACGGAACCCCAAAAGTAATTTAAATTTAAGCGACGTTATGTGAAAGCTAATGTTCGTCAAATACCGGGAAATTGAGTAGCCGACATTTTAAATGTGATAGATAAATATTATTAGATTATTCAAAAACAATATAAATACAAATTCGAGCAGATTTGTAGGTACTACAAAGTTTTTTGTGCGTAAACTAAATAGTGGAAGTATAAAATCCTTAATATATAAAATTATTATTAATTTTACATGTCAAGCTTTTGTGCAGATTTGTGTACAAAAAAAACATTTTTAAAATATCATCCTGCCGAATGTTCTGCAACAGTGCAAACTATTACAATACTTATTTAGAATAACGTATAAAAATTTGAACGTAGCGGGACTCGAACCCGCGCCTCCTGGAAACCGACCAGGCGCTCTGACCGCTAAGCCATACGTTTTCATCGAGCCACGTCGAAATTTTTATACGCTCCCCACTCGAGGAGATGAAATATTTACTTAAATTTATATTTACATTTCTTCGCTCTGGCGTCGAGGCTAAGCACGGCGTAGAGTTCTGCCACTCAACACGCAATGCCTCCAGAATTCGGCAGAAAGTGGGGAACGGAGTGTCTCGACACTAGGTTCCCTCTGCCTACCCTGCTGTGTGCGGGATACAGCGTGAAGCTGATTTAATTTTAATTTTTAAATAAGTATTTTTCTTTTCTAAGTGTGGAATAACACTTTAAAAATGTTTAAAAAAAACTATTACAATAATAATATTCTAATAAGAATTAAATATACTAAATAAAAATAAAATTCTTACCCTATTAAAAACCCATATCTCCCCTTGTGAAGTGGGTTTTGGTACACCATGGCCGTTGTAGTGGAACAGCACGCGCTCCTCCTTGGCGTTGCGCCGTAGTGAACAGCAGAGTTTCTTGATCTATACCAATTATATTTAAATAAATCAATGTTTATGTTTACGATATGGCACTTAATTAACAAAAAAAATATATACTGCTGTATTACATTTTTTTTTTAATGAAAATCATAAATGTTACATTATATAAAAAAAAATGTTACAGGATCTTGCATAGAAAAAAGAGACAGGTGGGCACTGGGCAGAGGGAAATTAGTGCTTATCATCATTCCGTTCTCAACTTTCTGTTAAATTTTTGAGATTTGTCTACATAAAGTTTTGTCTACCAGAGCTAATGAAAATTACTTATATATAATCACTTCCCCAAGTGGGGATCGAACCCACAACCAACAAGTTTACAGTCAGACGCTATCCTACTGCGCCCTTGTGGTATCAAGAATTTAGATTTGTTAGATCAAAAGGCTGCGCTGCACTTTCCCTTAACACTAGAGCGAAGAAATGAAAATATAAATTTAAATAAATATTTAATTTCCCGGAGTAGGAACTGAACCCGTAATCAGTCAAGTTTAAAGTAACACACTCGTGCCTCCTAAGTTTAGCCAAGACTGTGATGTTTAAATAGGCACAAAAAGTAAATTTAATATTTTCCAGTCCCAGGAATCGAAGCCATATCATTTAAGCAACAAATTCTATAACGCTCAAAAACTAAGGCGATGTTTCTCAAAAGTGATCGTACTGCGAACACTTTAAAATTAAAAGGAAAACCATACAACATAATTAAAATTTACCCGAAAAAATATGTTATTTCTACATGATAATATTCATAACGACATAATTGGTAATTAGGGCAAGGCCGCCTTAATTAACTAATAGCTAGCGTCGTGCCCGCGGCGCCGCCCACCACTTTACGACCGCACCGTTGAGTCTCATCTGAGATAGATTTTTTTGGCAGTGACGTCATTATAAATTTGTACACTGACTCATGTATTGTTCTCTGAGTCATGTATTATTCTAGATTTATATATTTTGTTGTGTTCGGTAGGTAACGGGAATATTTTTTTCACGCTGCTTTGTTGCTTCACGCTGTATCCGGCACATAACATAGGTTTGGGAGTCTGGGAACCTAGTGTTAAGACACTCTCTTCTCATTAAAACACTTCTGAGTCTGGAGGCGTTGAGGTTTGTATGGCGGATCTCAACGACGCGTAAAGGGAATGAAGTGAAAAAAAAAATCTATTTTATATCTTTTACCCAAAAAGTAATAATTATATGGGTATATCTTTTTAACGATCGACGTAAGATTGTAGGATGTTTATTTTTTTTCTCGTATTATCATAATATTAAATATGTGTAAACGCATGTTCTTCGCAAACGCACATTTAAGTATCACATACCATTTTACAAGGTAGCACATAGAAACACAGTAGGTAGAAAGAACCTAATGATAAACTACTCATAAGTTTTTAAGATATATTATTATACTCGATATTAACGCAGTAACCTTAAATTACAGTTCTGCGATTGTACTGCAGTTTTTTTTACAATATAATGAAAAATGGGCCACCGAGACTCCTTTTTCCGCGTGAGACTGTGAATGCGACAGTTTGTGGGTTCGATTTCCACTTGAGGGGGATGAAATATTCTATATTTTCAGTTCCCTCGCTGTGGTAACGAGGCAAAGCGTGGCATAGAGTTCCGCCATTCCGCCGCAAAGGAAAGTGAGTGGAATGGAGTGTCTTAACACTTTCTTTTTAGCTTTACACTTCATCTTGCATGTAGTAAAATAGGCAATGAGAATATAGAAATAATTTTTGGTGTTTTCAAATTTAAGACATTACAAGTTGGTTGGAAACTCAACGTCGCCCTTTACCTTATAGTTGAGGTTGAATCAAAGACCATTACATTTACTGTGTATATAATTTTTTTCTATCATCTATTTTTTTCATAATTATAAAAAAATCTATAGTAATATAATAAAGCGGAAGGGTTTGTTTATTTGTTTAAACACTAATATCTCTGAAATTACCGATTTACTTTTTTTTATGAAAGCTACATTCTTCAGGACTAATATTACGGTTGAATTAAAATAACAATGATTAGGAACGCCATCGTATTACTTTAACCGCGTGCGCAGCAGAAATAGTTAAATATATCTAAATACACATTAGTTCTAAAACAAAATCGGCGACACCGCATATCTATCTTTTGTAATTAAGTCACAATAAGGTGATATTTCATTGCAAACTGATATTTCATCGTTATTTTGTTTCACATGGATATGAAACTTACGAGCGAAAGTTATTCCATCATCAAGAAAATTTTATGAAGAATAAAGATAAGACGTATACTTTTCGAAAAAATGTCAAATTAAAATAATTCAACGCCCTGTTTACGGCCGCAAGCCTACGCTCGAGTCTCGCGGGGGGCGCCCTTGCCACCGATGACATGAAGCAGCCACGTAGCGCTTGTATTTTTTTAGAATTTTGAAAAATTATTGAATGTATAACGAACAGATTTAAGGACATACACGATATTAGTCAAATATACCTCTTCACTAGTAGGATCCAAGGACTGTTTGTAGCGAGCCCTCGGCTGCCACCTCTCGTATTGAGTCTGCAGAGCATGTCCTATGCTTTCTAGAGCTTTGCTTGGAGATACTGAGTTGGGATCTAAAATTTAATTTTATTTATTATTCATAGAGGTAAATAAATAATAAAGATTTATATCTACAAAAACTTCATAATAATTAAAGTGTTTTTATAAATGCTTTAGCTTTCCTTCAGTAGGCATGTGCAGTAGGAATGTAGTCAGGAAGAGCTTATTATGAATACCCTCCATTCTCCACTTTGCAGCCAAATTCAAACTGATGCATGTAGTCTTGCCCTAACTGAAAAATGAAAATATATTTTCCCTGAGTGGGGATTGAACCCACAACCATCATGTATTACAGCCAGCACCCACAATGACCTCATAAACTTTAGTGAGAATGGAGATTCGGAAATAATAATATTCATTAAAATTAACCAAAATAAATATTTACCCAGATAACCCTATCACAGTTCAAGTTATACAGAACAATACAAAAGCTTAAGAATATTTTTATTGTGATTTCTTAACTGGAGGTTATTTGTTGGCTTCTATCATTTTAACTATTATTATTATTAATTACTTCATATTTTTATTTAAATTTACATATTTTCTTAACACTCTGCTTTCCATTTTCCACCTGAATTTGGGACATTACATATAATTTATTCTCCTGAGTAGTTTGAATATGCAACCATCAAATTTACAGTCCTAATGTACTGCCCTCAGTTTCATATGCATTTCAAAATATTTAAGAATAAAAGAAACTTTATATGATGTATTATTAATATAGTACAAAATATAATTAAAATGCAAAAGCATTTAATCTAAAGATGTCTTGACTATGAGAACTATATATATTTAAATACCTACCTATCCAGCATTCCAGTCGAGCACATGGCTGTGTCTTGACAACATCTGGAGGATCCACACCCACGTTGAGGCACAGTACAAGTGCCACACAATGAGTTTTGTACTACAAATACAATATAATTTGTACTATTATTTTAAAATATTTAAGTAAATTAAGTTGATTTATGAGATACTAGTCCCATTTGAACATAATAAAGTTATTGTTATATTATAGCCAAACTATACAAAATCTTTACATAAATTGTAGCCTACGTGTTATACCAATATATAAACTATATTACTGTAAAGTTTTATCCAAATCAGTTTAGTTGTTTCTGTGTAAAAGTAGAACAAACAATCATCACAAACTTTGACAATAATAATATAAGTAGAATAATGTCATTAATAAATTAATATTATTCCTAGTATTATGAAGAAGCATTGGTTTCTTACTTTTATCACTGTAAAGATAACAAAAGTCAATTTTTCACCTACATATCAATAGATTCAATGTGTCACTTCACTATTGTTTTATTTAATAAAGTAACTTAAGATTATGTTTTGTTTTACAAAAATAACTATTAATAATTTAGATTTTATTAAACCTTAATATTTATAATTATTTTATTTCCTCAAGTGGGGATTGAACCCACAACTAATTTTACAGTCACATTTAGTGCCCCTGTGCCACGACAGGCCTCTTAAATTGTTTTATGCCTTTTTCTAATTTCAATATCATTATATAATTTATAATCAAAAAAAATATGAATACATTATAAACACTTAAATACAACAGTATTTGAAATTAATATAGAAAAAAAGTCTATAATAATTACTCAAATATGCAAAATTTGCTGTAATTATCTGTTAATAAAGTAATAATCCACTTTTTATCACTTATCAACTAATATTGCTTGATATAGAATTTTTTTTTTAAACAAACCATGTATTAATATTTATTTTAATAAATAATGGGAAACTATTCTATCAATATTTTTTTATAATTTAAATAAAAAAAGCAATACGAAATACAAAAACAAACTAATTTAATTATGTAACATGATAACACAACAAAACATAAACATTAAATTATTTCGTAATTACTTTGGCAATACCAATAAGATTGTTATTAAAAATTGTAATGTTATTATATCTTATATCTTTTGAAAAAATATCAACTAACATATAATATTTGAATAGTTTCATCATTCAATTGATGTATAAAACGAATAGTAAACGACATCGTAGAGTACATGTGCGTTTGTTTTTAACGTAACATGCCTTACTACGGTGTGATACGCAATTACGTCGCGTAGTTTACCACAACAAATAGACGACACTTACCTTTTCCTTCACCCTCCATGTGTGCTCCTCGCGTTCAGCGCCCTTTATGGGCTCCAGATGCCTTGGTTTATTAAAACTTAATGGCAAATCATCTTCAAAGTCCGAAGAATCACTATCGGGCTCTCCGCTATTCTCCTCATCTTTTACAGAGAGATAAGGAGGCATATCTGTCATTTTCACACAACACTTTCTCACAATTCTGTCGATTTTTTTAAATGTTCAACGCGTGATAATATAATATGAAAACATTTTAAAACGCTCATAGAATCATGTGCGCGTCCATTTTTCAACACCACATGGGAATAAACAATTTGCTTCAATCCACGATTGACACTTGTAGTACAGTACCGTACACAATGTAGGACACATAGAAAATATATAAATCGACTACTTTTTTTAAATCGACAAACAAAAGATTCTTTTTATAATATTAATAGTTAAATAAAATGAAAATTTTAACAAATACATAATTTTAAGTAATTGTTATAAATTCATTACAATAAGCATACAATTTTGGTTAAATATTATAACAGAATTTGATAAAATATAACTTTAAAAAATAAACCGATTAGAATAACATTAATAATTTTGTTCAATTTCAAAGTATTTTCTCCAGCACTACCTATTTATTATCGTTTTTATATAATGTTGCCAGAGCATTTTGCATTAATAATAATTTAAATGTTAATTATATTACGAGTTGCTTATTATAGTATTTTTTAAATTATGTAGGAGTATTAGATTTATCATTAGTTAAAATATTGATATAATTAATATAAATAGGTAAAATGACACATAAATCAAAATGTATATACGTGTACAGTCTTAGAATCTACGACAAGTTGAGGTCAACAAATAAATAGTAGTTAGGATACATAGCATTTGCCTTTGTAGAAATTATTTTTAAGTATTTTATCATGATTGACATTTGATTTGATCCCCACTCGGTAAAATGAAATATTTATTTGAATTTATATTTCCGTTTCTTTGCTTTGGTGTCTAGATAAAGTGCGGCGTTGAGTTGTGCCACTAAACAAGCAATGCCTAGAAAATTCGTCAGAAAGTGTAGAACGAAGTGCCTTAACACTTGGTTCCCTCTGCCTATCCTCTGTGCGGGATTGATTTACCATGATCGCCTTTTTATTTATTATGTTATATTGATAATTATAAATTATAACTACTTTGTTTAAAAGACCGGGTTGATAAAATAAGTAAAATAGTATGTCGCTATCACTTAGTGTTTAAATTTTTTTTTTCTATACTTTCCAGTCATTTGATCGGCATAGTGTGTTGAGCAGCGTTGCCACACGACACGTCACGATTAGCCTTAAATTAAGAACGCACCACGCACATTTAGAATATTTAATTACTTTATATTTTTAATAAGTTACTAATAATTCCGGAGATAATTAAATCCCGATTTAACCCGAATGAGATAAATTTAAATGGAAAGCAATTCAATGCTGTAGTTTACGTTATTTAAGCTAAATAAGCCACGGTGCATTAAAAGAATCGATTTATATACATAAATATTTATTGAAAGTGGTTAAAATAAATAAAACATTTGGGCATTACTATATTGTGTAAAAGTTGTTTATCTGGATTTATTATGTAAATTGCAACATGAGGAAAATTTATTCACGCCACCTCATTACAAAAGCACCATACTGATAACAATATTAATAAACTACTTTGATTAACATTGACGTTATTGGGGTAAGGCGTCGACCTCACGTAATATTAATATTTCGTATATACAGTCCTATCTAGTTGAGCTCGAGGGTCACATTTTGACCGCGCTGCAGACGCTGCAGTGGTCGCACTGGACGCCGTCCGGCAGACACTCTATGTGGAAAGAATGTCGACAATTATATACTATTAAGTCTGATGCGTTGGAAAGATCTCGAATAATAATGCGTCCTTGGCACACACTGCACAAAAACTCGTCTGTGACCGATATTCCTCTCTGCTGATTGATTATGAGCTTCTCGTGGAGGTCGAAGTAATTTCTTAGAGTAATCACTTTGCACGCGTCCTGAACGGACATTTGCAAGTGATAGTCGCACATCATCTTCCCTAAGGAATCCTTTAAATCTTTTATTTCGCAGCCGGATTGTATATTCTGTATAAGCATCCGAGGGTCCACGTAGTTGCCGATCCTTTTGAGCAGTAACGTGACACATTCTGGCTTATCTACAGTTTGTTTTATAAGATCAGTCCACAATTCCTTGTCGTTGTGCTCTTGGCAAAAGTTAATTGCTTGGTTTATATCATTGAGTTTTTCTATTATTATTTGTAACGCCTCTCTGGTGTTTCCCATGCGACCTAACAAAAACACCATTTCGGGGTAAAACTCGTTACTCTGACAGACATCAAGAGCTTCTTGAATAGGATAGTTATCACTACACTTTAGGAACGGTAATAGTTTACTTCGATTAAATATAGCGTAAAGCCTAACAAGTTTTCCGTGGTATTTGCCATTTGGTTCAACCTTGCTGTAGGCATCCAAATACTTGTATAAAAATTCGTCGTTATTTTTGAGCTGTTTCTCTACAACTTCAACGGGTACTTTAGTCTTGTCGTTTAGAAGTACCGAGATGGCTTTATCACAGTCGAGGGTCATCAGATCGAGTATTTTGTCATGTATCATCGAGTACATGTTGTATTTCGTAATTAATGTAAACACGTCATTATGTTGTAAAGCTAAATATGTGGTCAATGCTTTATCGTATTTTTTTTGGTAACAGTAAAGCAAAGCTAAGGCTTCCAAATAAACATTTTTATCGACCTCAGTAGTAAACAAATGTTCCAAAACTTTGTTGACAATTACACCTGTTTTGTATAATGAAGGATTCCATTCCTGCACCAGTTTTAGGAAACCTTGTGCGTCAACCTCTAAGTACTCGCAAAAAATTTGTTCATATATTTGAGAATTCAGAACTTGATCTGGGTTTCTAGGTACATATGGACTTATGGCACGCAGCTGTTTAACCGCTAAGAATTTTAGAATTTGATTTTCCCACAACACTTTATCGTTCCTGCATATCCTAGCGCAAAGAATAGCGGCTTCTTCGAAAAGGTGTTCTGATAATAAATGGTCCAAATATTGTACTCCTACTTCAACTACCGAATGTTTCGATGTTTTGCCACCAATTTCTTCCAAAACTGAGATAGCCTTTTCAAATCTTCCATGCTTCGTTAACCAATCCACTCTATCGTCGATATTGTAAGGGCTTGCCACTACTATATCCTTGGGTGACACTATGAAGAACCTATTTTCTTCAATAATCATATCTAAGTAGTAGTCATTACAATTGTATTCCTCGTAACCTCTTATATTAAGACTATCTGTTGATACTTCGCAAAACTCACAATCTTTGTAATCTGCGACCGAGATCACAGGCCTTTGCGCTTTGTGTGTTTCAGTATCGTTCTCTTTTGGAACACCAAGTATTACTAATTGATCATCCAAAGGTCCAAGTCCACTAATATAGTAGTCAGTTTGAAATGTGTGAATTGGATCTACGAGATATTCGGTGACATCACGAGTTTGCAATTCGATTTGACTTCTCTTACGTATTACGCATATTCTTATAGTGTCTACCCAACCAATCATAAGGGTCTTTGGGGCAGACCAAAGAAGATTGCACCGAAAATCTTCAATGGATCTATTAGGATTTCTTTCCCATTGAATTAAGCCTAATGAACATCTTGCTACGAGGTCGTAAACGCGTACACCTACTTCGCTGGCCCACGCTATGAATCTGTCATGCCAGGCTATTGCTTGAACATAGCCTTCACACTCACACAGGACCGTACTGCGCAGACGGTTCAGGAATGTTTTCTCATAGAGAATAAGTTTGTTATCACCTGCAAGGAAAGTAAAAAATACTATTATGTTTTATTTAGTTTTACATTAAAAAGGCTTAGTGGATATGAAGTATCTTATCATTTTGTTTTTGTAGCTTTCTGTACAAGAGTAAAATGTGTTATATATTTTTTAAAGTGTTATTCCACACTTAGGAAAGAAAAATACTTATTTAGAAAACGTATAAAAATTTGAACGCAGCGGGACTCGAACCCGCGCCTCCTGGAAACCTTATTCCTTATACCGCTGTGTTCAAATTTTTATACGTTTTCTAAATAAGTGTGTTATATATGTTCAAATAATAGTCACAGAGCTCATATCTTCAATCAGTCTGAATTTTGAAGTACTCATAGTAATTTTTACAAGTGGACAAGTTGCACTGAACAGATGACTGTGCACATTTCATCATAGGATTTTTCTTAGTTTTCATAATTTCCTAACCAAGTAAACAATGTGCAAAAGTTCAGTAAGTCTAACTTCAGAGTGGCCACAACTTGTTGACTACTTTTTGTATTTTGATGGGCTGATTAAGATTGCTGTGTATAAAATGGATATTTTAAGTAAAAAAAATTGTTTTCAATGTTAAACTGAAGAAAGATCCATTTTTTTTTGATAAATATAAATCTATATTAGCAAAATATTTTAAATAAAAGTTTTACATCATGAAGAAATTGTTTTTTTTTAAGTTGAGGATTAG
>DWMY01003366.1:0-10337 GCA_018249775.1 Heliconius hecalesia formosus | reverse complement strand
AATATATAACTTATCACTTTGTATTCAATTTTGGCTTTGATATAATTTAATGTTAACTTTTACATAATATTAAATAAAACTAAGTAGTGAACTTACAAAGGTAACTATAAATATAGTCTTTGATGCTAATAAAGGAATGTTATTGATAAAGGAGCATGAGACCATTACATGGTGGGTTTTGAAGGAAAACTATAAACGAAGCCGTCTGAGTGACGCCTGTACCAAGGAACTGCATAAATCTAAATTTTAAAATTAATCATGCTTTAATCTTATTGTATACTTTAGGTTACCATTATTACAACTGCTCGAATTTGGCTGAGAAATTACAAAATTCGCGTTATATATCGATTTATATTTTTTTAATTTTTCAGCTAACACATATGTTTTCTTTCTGTGACAATACACAGCTCTAATTTTGTTTTTAACGGCCATTCTATCAATAAAATTATTTTTCTCTATGAATACCCACGGCTGCCATTTTCTACCAGTCAAATCTGGGTTATACGCTTCAGTATTACTTAAGCTATTGGTACTAGCGTAGTGTGCTCCGTTTTCGTTTTTTTTAATAATAACTTTAGGTATCATGTTTTTACTTTTTTTAATTTTGTTTTTATGATTTTTAAATTGGATTTCGTCTATACTTTTAAGAACATCTTCAAATTTTGGCTTTTGTTTTTTTGACATCGTCTGTTTATTATTTTTCTCATTAATCTTAATCACAATATCATCTATCTTTGGTACTACTTTGGATGTTTTCAGATGCTTTAAAGTATTAAGGCGATGTTCTGGTAAAGGAAGCTTAATTTTAAGATCACGTATAGTGTTTTTTGGTGGTGGTATATATTTTTGAGCCGCTTTTGTAATTAAAGTTCGTGATGATCTAAAATTGGAATTATAGTTTCGATATTCTTTCTTTTCAGTTAGTTTATAACTCAATTTATTAACATTCCCAGCAGTAACTTCATTAATTTGCGACATTCTAGAGCCATTATAATTAGTAATTTTTAGCAAAATGCTCGAATTTTTTTCTTCTGAAGTTGTAGAAGATACCTCTGGTGAACTTGAGTTGGAATAGTTAGAGTTCCCTTTTTTTATATCGATTAATAACTTTTCATCTGGTGATTGGCATGAACGTGTTGTGTATTTTTTTTCTCTTTCACTTTCTTCATTGACGAATTTATTATACTCATGATTTTCGTCAGTATCAGAATAAATATTTCGGCTAACATAAACATCATCTAATTCTACATTTTCTGCTATATTTTCTTTTTCGTCCATTATTTCAGAACTGTCATAAGATGGTACGTTGAGATTTAATTCTGCAGATATACAATCTGTTTCAATATCATTATCTAACTGATTTGGTGATCCGTCTTCATCGTTATTACGAGATTCATTAAGCAAAAGAGTTTTGTTAACATCCATCTGTGGTGTTTTACGCAATGTTTCAAGTACATTGTTGCACATTGTAGTACCATAAATATTTTTAATTTTGTTTATACTGTCGCTATCAAAATGAAAAAGTGGGTCATCGTATACAATTTCACTGGACAAATCATACTCTTTTCGAGATTCATCATTCATCTCAAAGTCTTCTATAACCTCTTCTGAAACTACTGTTTCTATACATGCCACATCTTCTACCCATGACTCTTCTAAAGATTTTTCTGCAGAATATATGGAGTCGGAATATACACATTCAATATGTTCATTTGAATCTAGTTCATTTGTTATTGTAACATCCGTTCGACCTATAGTTTCACTTTTTGTTATATTTAAGTCTTCCGACATTTCGGAAATATATATTTTATCAGATTCTTCGTTACCTTCTGCTATTATTAAATCATTATCTATGACAATATACAAACTGTTATCGTTATAAAATGTTGACACAGAGTTCCGTCGATTATTTTGAATTATATTACAAATATCTTCTGAAATAATATGGGGTTCTATAAAATCATCTACACCTTTTTTGCGTTTGTTTGGTGTTGATTTTAATTCTTCATCATCTTTATAAGCATATAAGGCAGATTCTGATAGGCATCGTTTTAGAGTATTTCTACGAAAAGTAGAGGGACAATTACTACGTAGTAAATTAATAAAATTGTTTTTCTCAGTCCCTTCATGAAAAACATCGGCAGTCAAAGGATTATTTTTAGACTCAGTGGAGTTATTGGTAATTGTGTCTAGTTTTTCACTTATATTATTGTCGCATGAAAGAAAAATATTGCTGTCGTCATTAGATTGGTTATTTATATGTTCAAAATTATTTTCTTTAACTATAGATGGCATTAAATTCACTCCAGTTGGTATTTGTTTTCGTATAAAGGGTGCACTTCTACAATATCCTTCATTGAATAAATGTAATTTTTGTATCCATGGGGAGTAAAGTTCTTTATAAACACGAAGAGTAGAGGTAATTTTATTAATAGCAACGCGTAGTATTAGATTTGAACTATTCCCCATATTGCAATGTGTTACATCTAATGATTCAAGATTCTCTTTAGAATGTTGAGGACATGATGATACGTTTGTGTCAGTAAATCCATTATTGATTTCCTCCTTGGTTTTCTTTATTTCTATTTCATTACTTTTTGTTGCATTAAAAGTGTAATTAGTGTTTTTTAAAATTTCTTCATTAAATATTTCTTTCGCTAGAAAATCTTGAGTAATAAACATGTGTCTATCGTTTTGGACTGTATCTTGTGCAGGATTGCAAGATACATTGGCGGCATTTCCATTATTTTCTAAATTTGATTCGTTTTCAATGACAAAAATTTCGTTTTGTATTTGTGAAGTATCTTCTTCGTCCTTATAACTAATAGGGTCAATAACATTAATGTTGTTATCAGGTACAATATCTAGTTTTATTTGGTTTTCATTGAATGTCGTATTTGAATTTTGTGAAGTAACGATATCTTTTATTTCATTAATTTCGATATCTGATTTGATTTGATTTGATATATCTATTATGTTTTCATCTTTTAGTGTCCTGTCTTTTTGATTAAGTTTGCTACTGTCGCTTAACAAAGTGTCGTTTTCAATTGTATTCTTAGCTGCACCGACATCAGGTATAAATTTGTCTGTTATTATACTTTCTTTATTGTAAATTTCATTTATATCTTTTACATGTGGCAATTTTACTTCTTCCAAAATATCGATATCTGATTTGATTGGACTTGATATACCTATTATGTTTTCATCTTTTAGTGTCCTGTCTTTTTGATTAAGTTTGCTACTGTCGCTTAACAAAGTGTCGTTTTCAATTGTATCATTAGCTGCACCGATATCAGGTATAAATTTGTTTGTTATTGTACTTTCTTTATTGTAAATTTCATTTATATCTTTTACATGTGACAATTTTACTTCTTCTAAAATATCATTTTCTAATTCATGCGAACTTGTAAGATTTATATTGTTACGTGAAAAATGTTCTTCCTCAAGAGAAATATAACTGCACAGTTGTTTATTTTCTGCTATTTTGTCATCGTTTTCAATTTTCATTTCTGCTATTGTATTTAATTCTAATTCTATTTTTTTTGCATTATCTGAATTTATGTTACTTTTGTTAGAAACATAAGTATTAGAGTTAAGCAAGTCGTTATTATTATCAAATTCTTTTTCTGAATTAATTTGCTCTGGTAGGAAGTCTTTGTCACTATTTTGTGGAGAAGTGACCTTATTCTCTCGAATAATAGACGTATCATTTTCTTTACTTTTACTATTTTCTGCTTTAAAGATGTCTAATTCAGAAGATAATTCTTTTATCACAGGAACATTACTTTCTTGAAGTGATTTAGATTGTAAATATTCATTTACCTCGAATGGACATTCCAAGGATTCCACATGTAAGCTTTCTTTTTCGACAAAGTTAAACACAGCTTCTTTTTCTTTGTTATATATAGTAGCAATTGGTTCATTTTTTGTATTATATTTATGATCAAATACCTCTTGACAATCAAATTGGGAGTCAATTTTTGACTTTTCACTAATATCATCAACTATTTGGTCACAAGGTGCTTCATTTGCTTCATCGTTTTTGCTTAAGCTGAAGTCAATAGCTGTTTCGAACGACAAATTACACACATCGTTTTCTGTTTGTGGTCGGTCTTGTGATTTTTGTTCTACCGCATTGCATTGACGATTATTCAAATTTTCTTCAACAACGTTTGGGGCAGAATTTTTATATAAATTTTCGTGTAATTTATTGTTATCAGGATTTTTTATAATAACACTATCAATTCGTTGATGAACTGGATCTATTAACTCCTTGCTTGCATTCAAATTTTCTTCTTTTGTTATAATTTCAGATTTTTTATTTTTACGATATTTACTTAATTTTGAAGGTTCTTTTTCAATATTATGACAATAAGCCATCGAAGGCGATAATATACTCTGTTGAAAGATATTGTTATCACGTACTGTATTTACTTCCATATCAAGCCGTGGAAGATCTTTCGCAGGTAATCTTTCAGATTCAATTTTGTTAGCTGTCATAAATTGTTGATTAATTTCCGGAAAGTTAAGCTCTATATCGTTGTCCAAGCGAGGTAACGATGCTAAAGAAATGCCAGAAGTAGTATTAAAATCTTGTACATTATAATTATTAGGTTTACTTAAATTTGGGTAACTATTTATTGAGTATTGATTATTAATCATGTTACAATTGGCAATTTTATTATGATCATTCAAAGAATTTGGTGTATTACTTCTATTGCTAGTTGATAACATTGGAGATTTACATAGTGTTGGATTAGTAACTTTTTCTATTATTCGCTCTCCCAATATATTCTGCACTGGAGTCGCAATTTCAACATTTAACATTTCTGGACTACAAGGCTTAATTTCAAAATTACAACCAACTTCTTTATGTATTATAGATTGGCTTATTTTTGCTTCAACATCAAGTGGTGATACTGGCCGAGGCAATTTAGAATTCTCTTTGTCAAATCTTTTTGATACAAAGTTGTGTTCTTTAGGTACAGAGTGTTTGTGTTGAGTAAAATTATTATTTGTGTTAGAAGATTCTACAAACTTCTCATATTGGTTAAGTATTTCAATACTGTTATATCCTTTAATATTTTCTGGTAGCTTTGAGATTTTTTGAATATGTTCGTATTTACTTAATTCTTCACTAGGAACATTAACTAATCCAAGAACATAAAGTTGCTCCTGATTGTTAACTTGCTCAGATGGAACCATCAAATTATTATTATTAATCTGAATTTGAGAAACATCTTTAGTAGGCTCATTTATTTCATCTTCACCTTCATTCCACATTTGCAAAAATTGTCTAACATCAAGATTCTTTTTGTTTGAATTATTTAATTTATTTGTCTGATTCTGAGATATATGATCATTTGTATGACATGATTTGTTTAAAGTTCCATATTTCTCCCGTCTTCTGTAAAAGTCATTAGGTAGTGGAACATGACCAGAATCTAAACTCCTAACACTAGTTGTAGAGGACTGGCTTACATATCCACAATCTTCTTGAGACATATTTATAGTATTTATTGTGTCAATACTAGTGTTTGAATCAGAAGGAGAAATAGCTATGGCATTTGGTGAAAATTGTAATGGAAGCCTCTGTAGTGAATAGTTTAAATTCATTGATTGATCTACATTTCTATAGTGAATATTATATTCATAAGGTTTGATATGTGGATTATCCCTCCGATACATTTGGTGTTGGGGCATTGTATGCATGTTTAATGTAGAATGGTTAGGTAAAACCATTTCACCTCTTATATGGTTCATGTCATTATAATACATATTCTCTGGTGTAGGATAAGCTTTACGAGTAGGTTCTAAATCAAGGTATATTTTGTTATTAGAATCAAATGTTAAATGTTTATTTACTGTCATGGGCTTTGAAGCAATATCAGTAAAAGATTTGTTTTGTACACAGTTCCCCGATAGAGGGCCATATGGGGGTGGAACTATTTGATTACGAAGTGGTGCATTCAAATTATTTTGATTAGGTCTTTGATAACCATCTGCAAAAGGATCATGAATTCTTCTCTCTAAGTATTTTAGCTGAGGATAAACAGGATAAGGATGACCATGTAATGGCTTTTGTAAATCAAATTTATGTGGTGGGATAGGAACAGGTGGATGAAATGTATTTTGGTAATTATTAACATAGTCATACCTCATCTGTTGATGCTTATCTTTAAGTGGAGGATAAGGTTTAAACCTGATGTTGGCTTCTTGATATACTCGATCTGGATATGCCTGAGTTGTATCTTCATGATGACTCCTAAGAGGCCTTGTCATAATCATAGGCCTGGGACCACAATTTGCATATTCAGAATATTGGTAAAACTCAGAAGTACCATAAGGTTTTGGAGGCCGAATGTTAACAGATGTAGGCCAACCATAAGGTGGAACACTTCTACTAAATGAAGGATTAACACTAGACATGGGAATGTCAGAATTTCTAACACTTTTGTGATCATTATTCACTGTATTTATATTAAAAGGCACATCACAGTATTTAGCCTCTTGAGGCATATTTAATTTAGAGTTTTTTAGATTAGAATCATCACTATTTTTCACAGAACTGTATATAGGTGAAACCATGATACGCTGCATATTTTCTTGGAATGTTTGTCTTGGTGATATGTTTCTGGTGGGTTGGTACTCATTTGGTTTGGTCGGATAATCAGGCAGTTGACGGTACACATTTTCTGGATACGGCCAGGGTTCCACTGATGGTTTTTTCAAGTGAAAATTTCCCGTTGCATGAGATAGCACTCTATCAGGGCCTATGATAGCACACGGCCGTATGATGGACGCATCCACCTTGCTAATGGAACTTGGTCCAATATCGTTATATGATTTATTTTTACCTTCTGGTAGCGTTGAACTACTGTGAGCATATTTTGGGGTGTCATCATTAACGTTTACAGTTAGAGACGTATTTCTTAATTCCTTAGGATCCATGTTCGATAATTCTTAAATAAGTTATAAGCTGCTTTGGTATCATTTTTTAAGTATTTTGTTGTATCTCATAATAGGTGAATCTCCAAGAACCTAATACAGCACCCATTCTGAAATATAAACAAAATATCAAACATCAGAGGTGACAACTGTCAAAACACTTTGCCACATAGACCAGATGTTATTGAAAAATAAATATCTCAGTAAAACATTTTTTAGATATGATTTGGTAACAAACTCACCCGCAATATATCTTAAAAAACCAAAAACATCAATATTATTTCCTTGGAGACACCGATTTATTACGTTCCTACACCGTCGACTTCCTGAGGTTTTAGTGTTGTCTATATCAAAAAATAAGTACAGATAATGTGTGATAAAGTAAGTCCTTCAACTATTTGTAAAATATTATATATATTTTAGAATGTAATATATATTTGTCAAATAAATCAACAAAAAAAAGAAAAAAGTAAAGTTCTCAATATTTTGTTTTAATTTAAAATATATATAAACGTTATAATTATCTGGAATTGGAGCACATACATGTCAATGTCAATTAATATTTCACCGAGGTGTCTTTTTTCTTGTTACATCAATGTCAATTGTCAATTTCTTTTTTAAATCTGTAGATCGATATTTACTAAATTTTAAATAACATATCGTAAAAATTATAGAGAGAAATATGAGATATATATCATTTAGTTTAATATTAACTTTAATTTTTGCTGGATACATTATAAATACAATTTGGACTTTAGCTGAAATTTTTATACCACCGGAATGCAGTCGTGGCGATCGATGCTTTGCAAATTATTTATCCACAAATCCAAAACAGCACCTAGTTTTATATACTTCAGTTAAAGAACATCCTTATCGAAATGGAATGTATGAAGGTTCTGTAAATAAAGTACATACACTATTGAACTTTGATTACAAGAATCCGGCAACTATGTAAGTCTAAGTCAGTTTGTATAAATTTTATTTTATAATTGAAAAATCATGTAATACTTCCTATATTTCAGAGTTGTGACATTAACAATTCCAAGAACTACTCGTAACAATGGAACATTGTTTATGCATGCTGTATTACTTGATGAAAAGCGACTCTATGATAACTTTGTTGATATATTTCGTAACGAAGCTGTCCATTCATTTAGTTTAGTAACTCATATTGAACCTCAAGCAGTTACTTTTAACCTTCTTCAATCTAATGTATGTATTTCATCAAAATATTGATAATTAATAAATATTAAATGTGTTTAATTTATTATTTAACTTATATTCCATTTTTGCAGAATAATCAAGATGATATGAGTAAAAAAAAACATATAAAGCCATATGCTCATATATCTACAAATGCACCATTGTCTATTTTAATAGACAATTTAAACATTCCATTGCATAAGATTCCTGGAGAATTATATCCATACATGAGGTAATATTGTAAAAATGCCTACAATTTTTTTCCCTCCATGCTGTATTCAGCATATACATATAAAGCCTAGCCTTAAAATAATCTTTTCCCCATGGACCTCTAAATTTATGAAATATTGTGTGTTGAGTTGCAGAACTCAACACCACCTTTGTCTTGTTGCCAGAGAAAAGTAGTCTAATCAACAATCATTGTTTTAACTGTCAGTTGTGGGGCAGTGGCACCACTTATATTAAATATATATATATAATGTTCTGTTTACAGAATTCGTGATGAAAAATTTCTTCCAATTTTACAACATAATGTATTAAAATCACGTTTGGCTAATCTACAATTATTGAATAGTGGTACTACTGAAATCAATGTTACTGTAAATGTATCACCAGCATCTTATGGATCATTGCGGTTGGCATTACATGTGCGGTTAGCCTTACAGCAATTGTACTCATTAGGATTCACATACAAGGATATTGATGATGTTAAAGGAATTTTTGCTGATACTAATCTATATTTGTTGTCTGCGACTGTGCTCATTGCTAGTTGTCATGTAAGTATTTTTTTTATAAGCCATATATAAATTATATCACACAGTAAGGTGACAAAGTGTCACATTGTATGACTGGGAGTGGGGTTTTAAATTTCATGATATCCATTTTAAAATATAATATCTTAGTATTAAAATGCAAGATTTGTATGAACACAAATAATTTGCAAAGTGCCGTTTTTTTTATGTTATTATATGTAAGATTGCAACATATGTTGTGTCACATTAGGCAAGTGGCGTCACAGATGTGGCCAGTTTTGAGAAGGACAGTCAAAGTAAATCATGAAATTTGTGTTATGTAAAAAGATATAGTGGGTTTGATTTCAACTTGCAGAAGTGAAAAATTTTCATTTCATTGCTATTATAACAAAACCGGGGAACACAACAACAAGTGTGAAGCTAAGATTTTTTTTCTTTTAAAGTATGGCTATAGACAAACATAATATTAGTACACTTTTTGTTTACCCATTTTTTCTTACCTGTCACTTCAGGTTATTGTACATTACAACAAATGAATACAAATGAAATTGTAAAATGTTTATGATTTAATGAGATAAGTCATTGATTAAACGAAATTGTTTACAATGACATGACCACAACATAAGTAAACTGATTTTACATAGCACATTAAGCTTGTAACAAATTGATACATCTTTAGTTACTTATATATTATTTCAGTTACTATTTGATTTCCTGGCATTCAAAAACGATGTCTCGTTTTGGCGGCGTAAGAAGTCCCTCGCAGGTCTCTCAGCTAGGACTATATTTTGGCGTGCTTTCTCCCAATCAGTTATATTTTTCTATTTAATGGATCAACAGACATCACTTTTAGTTCTAGTGCCAGCTGGTGTTAGTGCTGTGATTGAGGTAATTCCATATGTAATAATATAAGTAAGTAATTTCTGTAGAGATAGATTTTTTTTATTACTTTTCCACTGATATCCAATATATGAATTCTAAAATTTTTATTCATTGATGGTATAATTATATCTGTATTTCTATTTAAAAAACAAAACTAAATTTAATTACATTATGTTAACTTATTATTTCTTGGAAACCGTCCGTAAATGCTGGTTTGAGTCCTGTGTTCGTCACTATTTTCAAATATTTATCTACAAAATTTTACCTATTTTTAGTGTGGAATCACAGTTTAAAAAAATATAAAAATTCTGCATTTGTTATATTACAGCTATGGAAAGTAACAAAAATCCTCCATGTTGAAATAAAATGGGCCGGCTGGCGTGTGTGGCGCATACGAGCGGTTCGCGGGGAGCCCCCGAGCGGCGCGGCCGAGCGTTGTACGGCGCACGCGGACGCAGAGGCCATGAGATACTTGTCCATGTTGTTGTACCCCCTTTGTGTCGCTGGGGCGGTGTACTCCTTGATTTATGAGCCGCACAAGAGGTAATTAAA
>DWMY01003365.1:0-10338 GCA_018249775.1 Heliconius hecalesia formosus | reverse complement strand
AAACAAGCATCTGATGCATGTTCGTGTGATTAGCTCACATACATATAATCCACCACGGTACGGCCAGTTGACCACGGAACTCATCACACCGCTTTGCCTCGTTACCATTTCATTCCCCCGAGTGGAAGTTGGATCTACTACCGTCGCGGTAGTAGTCGCAGTCCTGTGACCCTGTACCACGATAGCTTCAGTGTTGAGAGCGAGTTAAAGGTATTTTACATGTCAAGGACACTGTCTAATTGCAAGCACGAGAGATTTGATCTCAACAGGTTCGCTTATAATAAAATCATTTTTCTTTTTGCGCTCATGCTCACGCCGCACTTTGTTTACCAAACAAAGTTTACCAAAGTGCAGCGTTGAACTCCGCCTTTATACATATGTACACGGAAAACAAATAAAAAACAATTTAATTCACTCCCTCTAGTTTGTGAACCATTAAATTTACTTAAAGGGTTTAAGAATTGATCACCGCGCAAAGGGCGTCTATGATAAAGAAAGTTCAACCATAAATTGCGTAAGCAGAGCGATAAGGAGCTCAGCCCTTAGACTATTTGCACTGAAATGTATTGAATAATTGTTAATTCTTAAAATACGCTATAATAAATTTACTTCAGTTTAATTACACAAAATACGACATCAGTTTCATATTTCCGTTTTTTATATCATTATTTTTTTTATAATTCGTTGTGATTCGTAAAATATTTACGTTTTTTATGCTAAGGAAACCTAGGGTCAAAATACTTTTCGCTCAGCTTTTAAGATATTGCGTGTTGAGTGGAACTCAATGCCGCCCTTGTCTGCCAGAGCGGAGAAATAAACATAATTAATGCCTTAATTGGGAATCAGACCCACAAAACGTAATATAGGTTCAAGCTCTGCCATGAGAAATTCTACTTAATACATGTAATATTTCTTAATAAATAAAGAACTTTAGGGTATAACGTGCTCCCTTAGATTGTAAACAGTTTATTGTAATGGAATTAGTAAGTCATGACTTATCCCTCGAAGGGTTGCTCGAGTACAGTTAAAGATCTTAATTTTCCCATTGCTTAAACCCGGTCTCCACCTCGAGTGTAGCGGGCCCATTGAGGACCACATTGAACTCTCAAGAGTAAACTGCATACGTTCTTGTATTTCCACCAATAAATAGTAGGGTGGAAAGGATTGAGCGAGCAAAAAGAGTTTAAATAAGCTCGCTCAGTACTAGGAGTCGAGCAAAGTTATTACAAAACACAAAACTCGTGTTGGTGGAAATGTATTTTTTTCTTCTTTTTAGCTTCACGCTGTATCCCGCATTCAGCAGGGCGAGTGGCAGAACTCAACGCCGCGCTTAACCTCGACACCAGAGCGAAGAAATGGAAATTTGAGTAAATATTTCATCTGCTCGAGTGGGGATCGAACCCACAACCAGTCGGTTTTACAGTCACACTTTGTGCCGCTGCGCCACGACTGTCCTCTAAATGTAAATTTATTTTATTAAAATAACTCCCTTCCGCCTAAGTATTACCTGTTCATGTCTCTTTCGCAATGTAATCCAGGCATTAGTAGGAAAATCAATAGTCAGCTTCGTAGTGGCGTAGCTCACAAATGTGGGGTACAGCTCCACGCTATACCCCACATATAGCAGGCATAGAGGACTTAGTGTTGAGACACTCTCTTCCTCTAGCATTGAGTAATTCTTCGTTCGTTGTTTTTTCCTTGTGAGACATACCTGTAGCATGTCGAATTGGAAAGCTCGACGCAAAGAACACGAAAATGAAAATAATTAATTTTCCCGAGTAAAATCGAACCTATTATATAAAATAATTAAATGTCTTGAACATTGAGCGGAAAATTGACGAACGGAGTATCTAAAATTAGGTTCCTTACATCTATCTAGACTGCTAAACGGGACACAAAGTGGTAGTGTGTAAAAATATACAATAATTTAATTTATAATTAGAAAATAAAAATATAATAAATATAAAACAGTATTTTTACCATAACAAATTCTACATCATGTAATCCTATTTTATAATCTGATAAGCTTACTATGTAAGCTCATAACTCCATATAATACTTTTCAATATAAATGTACTTTTAAAAACAATTTTCAGTCAAGAGTTGTAACCTATGTGACACACACAGTATACACGCAGCGGTAGAGTGTCTCACTGTAAACGCTACGGTTGTGGGTTCGTTGAAAATTATATTACTGCATACTATGATAAATAGATTTGATTTATTGTATCTGGTACTTATATATTTTTTGACAATAAATTTTCATTTAATTTCATTTGAATATAATATTTCTAACTTCTAAGAAACTGGCTATCGATTTGCCGTATAGTGTCGGTATAATGAAATTGAAAAAAAAATAATAAGAAAAATAAATATTACTATAAATCAATATGTACTTTAAGGCTATGGGTTCGCTTCGCACTCGGTGTAGGGGAGAAACAATAATAAATTATAATATTTTTTTCCTGCTTTGTTTAGACAAAGGCCAGCGTTAACATCCGCTACAGAAAAGATAATTCTAGCTCTAATTTTTATTTGCCTACTCTACCAAAAAAATCCTTAAAAAGAGAATAATCAATAATTTGAAGCAACATAAGGGATATTTCGTTGTTAGGGAAGTAAATTTGCCAATCTGGCAAACAGTTCAGAGGATTACGGGAGATAAAGACGCCTCCTCTAATGTATTAGGATACGATTTATTTATTTTTACATTGAAAAAAGAGCGGAAGGTATTTTCCTCCTTGGATGGATAATTTCAGCCGTAGTAGCGCAGTGGACAATGCTTGAATGTAAGCGCTAAAATAGATATAGATTTTTGATTATTCAAATACGGCTTTTTACAACTTTCCTAAGCTTATAGTTTGGACCTAGTATTGTGGTTCGTACAGCATTCGGTAAACAGTGGTGCGGTAGACAACATTGCTTGTGTATATTTTAGTCACTCACCCGGGGTTTTTATTGAATTGCACGATTAAAAAAGAACATTTTCACGCTTTATCCCGCATAACAGTGAAAGAAAGGAAGGGGAAACAAAGAAAACTAGAAATAAAATACTCCGTTTCCTGCTTTCTAGTCAAATTCGCGTGTTTAGTGGTGAATCAATGTAGCGTGTATTTATTGTTAAGATATTGTTACAATCATTTAAAGTAAGAGTATATTACTCTTACTATGCGTATAATCTTAGTTTCATAATTTTTAAACTCCGTGGCCAGTCGTGGCGCAGGGGCACAAAGTGTGACTCTAAAACCGACTGGTTGTGGTTTCGATCCCCTCTCGAGGAGATGAAATATTTACTTAAATTTATATTTCCATTTCTTCGCTCTGGTGTCAAGGCAAAACGCGGCGTTGAGTTCTGCCACTAGACACGCAATGCCTCCAGAATTCGGCAGAAAGTGGGGAACGGGGTATCTTAATGCTAGGTTCCCTCTGCCTACCCTGCTGTGTGCGGGATACAGCGTGAAGCAGATTTTTTCTACCCTACATTTTTTTAGCTTCATGCTGTATTCCGCTCATAGAGCAGACAGATGAAACCTGGGAACTAAGTGTTAAGACGCTCCATTCCCATTAAAACAATTTTGTTTTTTATATTCCACCAAATTCAGGGCTCATGGCGTGTTCGTTCGTTACAAGAGCGGTGATTTAAAAATATTAAACATGTTCTAAAGTGAGATTCGAGCCCACAATCAGTCGCATTTATAGTCGCACGCTTGTACCCCTGCACCAGAACTGGCTGCAAGCTAACATACATTTAAATATTATAATTTAAGGTTTTAACTTTTATTTATGTAAGAATTTTTAATTTTGAATATCTCTTACAAATTAACATAAACTCTTAGAGCGTTAGATAAGTTATCCATAGGACTACTTCAAAATTATTTATATTTATTTGATATCTTAATTTTTTTTTACTTTCCTCCACTGGTAGACAAAGCGCATCGTTGAGTCCCGCCACTCAACACGGAAATTGCACGGAAAGTGGGGAGTCTTAGTATTAGTTTCCCCGTGTTATATGTGGGATACTGAATGAAACTCAAAAAAATATTTTAGATGAAGATAGATATTTGACAATTTAAGGCCAGTCGCGGCGTTGTGTCCCGCCACTCAACACACAATGAACGAAAGAAACGAAAATGTCTTTACACTAAGTTCCCAAGTTCCCCCTGCCTACCATGCTATGTGCGAGATACGGCGAAAATCTAAAAAAGAGATAAAAGCTTTCAAACTTTTATATATTAAATAGCACTTTCACAAAAAACGCTTTCTAAAAGTATAATAATAGACGGTTTTAAGCAAAAAAACATTTTGATATATTGTTTCCTAGCTCAGTTCAGAGGGCCGGTGCGAGTGGGAAGGATCGCGTGAAATAACTCAGTGTGGCATAAAATTGAGTTATATGAGGTACCTACAGTTGGAAGGATACTGTGCGATAGACTTTTAGTTGTGGGTTCAATCCTTATATGGAGAAATTTGTATTCTAATATAATAAAGCTTAAGGATTGTTCGGTTGAACGCGCTTATCTCAGCAACTTACGTTAACGCTGACGTATGGGATTGAAAGTATTTATATCTTTAGTTTTGGATCAAAAGAGCGAGGAAATGAAAATAATTCATTACTCTGTTTGGGAATCAAACCAAGAATCATAACGTTTATGTAAAATAATATAAAATTGTTCTTTTTAGTTACTTAAATAAATAAACTAATATATGACTTTGTTTGATTATTGATTAATAATGTTTGAACATTTTTAAAGTGTTATTCTACACTTAGGACAGAAAAATACTTAATTAACGTATAAAACGTATAAAACGTATAAAAATTTTAACGTAGCGGGATTCAAACCCGCGCCTCCTGGAAACCCTCTCGCTCTGACCACTAAAGCCATACGTTGTTATCAAGCTACGTCGAAATTTTTATACGCTTGTTACAACTTATTTGTGTTGTTAGCATCTCTATAGGGATATTTTTTCAAATTTGATTAATCATTGTTACACTAAAATTCAAAATTGGTAATAGTTTACAAATTCTAATTCTTCTGCTTATTCTGTTAGATGCAATTTAAAAGTAATATCGCCCTAAAATTTAATTACTCACGATATTCTGTGATTTTGTGAAAAGCTCTTAAAACGTACTCGGCTTAAGTATCTCATTTACCTTTACCAGGAAACAATTATGAAAAACTCCATAATTATAATACTAAAAGATTGCATTTGAGGCCAGTCGTGGCGCAGAGGCACTAGAGAGCGAATGTAAACTCGACGAGTTGTGGGTTTTATTCCCAATAGAGGAAATGAAATATTTAATGTTTTCATTTCCTCGCTGTGGTAACGAAAACAAACCGTGGTGAGTTCCGCCATTCAACACTCAATGCCTCCAGAATTCGGTGAAAATTAGGAAACGGAAGTGTCTTGACACTATCTAGTGTTCCCTTTGCCTATTCTGCTATATGCGGGATACTGCGTAAGTTGAAAAATAACTGAATTTAAGTAAGAACATGAAATAAATGTTTAAATATACTTTCAATTCACATTTTCAATTTTGTTTATAAAATGTATACATTTAAAACTTTTTCGCTATTGTCTGACAGTAACAGAAGAGTAATGGCGCAGATTAAGTATTTTTTGTATCATAATAACTAGAAAGTTGTAATTTCATATATAGAGATATTAAGAAGAGGGATACTAAACCGATTTTAATAGATAAGCTGTGTTGTGTAATATGATGATATAATGTTTATGTTAAAAGAAATTCTTATATAAATAATATATTAGATCCATAGTATAACACGACAAGGCACCAACATGCCTTTAATTTCAACCAATTATTTTAATTGATTCTGAATTATATTTCTATAATGGAGTGAAAGTAGAGAAAGAAGAATCTTATCGTAAATTTTTTGATCTTTCACAATAAAACCTAATCTTTTAACTTTTTTTATCTGTATCTTTAAGTCAGATGTCACTTGTCAGAAAAAGATAATAACGTTCCAAGATCACAATAGCACTTGTCGTTTAGTACAAATCCAAACATTTCTTACAAACCTCTTATCTCCTTCTAAATGATTTACTTCGCAAAATATTTGAAGTGCCTTCAAGTTATTATGTGTCCTTTTGCACATAAACTATAAAATTAGAGATGATATCAAGTAAATTTTATTACTTATTAAGAAAAAAAACAATTACAAAACTTAGTTGTTTAAATAAGATTAAATGATTCATAAAAAAGATCTCAGCCTATCTAGGATTATTATCAATATATTATTTCGAGATCGCACTTGCACGGCGGTACTGGTAGAATCATATCGAAATTGGTGTAGGCCACGCTTGTGGCGCAAATCTGCAATGTGATGGGCCCTAGAAACTCAGCATTTCATGAATTGAACGTCGGGTAATGCTAGTTAATTTAAAATAAAAATAAAAAATGAAATCAGCATCTTCACGCTATATCCCACACACAGCAGGGAAGGCACAGGGAACCTAGTGTTAAAACACTCCGTTCCCAACTTACCGTCGAATTTTGGAGGCATTGTGTGTTGAGTGGTGGAACTCTACGCCGCGCTTTGCCTTGACACCAGAACGAAGAATTGGAAATATAAATTGAAATAAATATTTCATTTCCTCAAGTGGGGATCGAACCCTTAACCTTTGCGTTTACAGCTACAGTTCGTGCCCCTACGCCACGACTTTTCTTCTCTTATATTCAATATTATAATGATTTTTCAATCTCATTATGAAACATTACGTTTTTTTGTTTTATTGAATAGCCATACTCAACACCTTGCTGTATTACTAGAAAGAGGATATGAAAATAGCTTGTTTCTCCTGAATGGAAATCGAACCCATAACCATCGCTCAGAGTCATCGCAGTCGCTGAGCCACGACGGTCTTAAATTTTTTTTTCACCTACACGCTGTATCCCGCACACCGCAGGGTAGACAGAGGGAACCTAGTGTTAAAACACTCCGTTCTCCAATTTCTGGAGGCATTGCGTGTTGAGTGGCGGAATTCAACGCCGCGCATTCCCTTCGACACCAGAGCGAAGAAATGAAAATATAAACAATCGATAAACAGGCATACTTTGTGCCCCCGCGCCACGACTGGCCTCAATTAACAGAAAAAAACAATTTTTCTTTAAAAAAATATGAAAATGCTATTTCTAATATATTTATTCTTAGTCCGTTTCTATTTCATTACAGAGTACTTTTCATCCCATTTATTAAATATTTGGGGGTTTATTGAGTTCACTCGTAACTTGTAGACTGAACTTATTATCTTTACGTTGTACGATTATAAATGATATTAAAAGCAATGAAATATTATGCTTGATATTTTAATAAACATACGATGACATTTAGTGATATAAATTGAAGGTTAAATATAGAATTCTTGAATTGATTTGAAGTTGGGTTCGATTCTCACTTGGAAAAGTGAATTATCTTAATGTTCCTCGCTCTGGTGAAAAGTTCTGAGAGAACTGGCAAAGGGAACCTTGAAAACTAGTGTTAAGAGACTTTGTTCTAATAAGACACTATCGTTCAATAATTTGGAAGCACGCGCGCGTCCGACTGTAAATGCGACAGGTTGTGGATTCGATTCTCACTCGAGGAAATTAAATATTAAATATTTTCATTTATTCACTTTGGTAACAGTCAAAACGCGGCATCATCATCATAACAGTCCCTCCTAAGTCTTATATTTACTCATTATATAGTATATATTCAAATATACAATAAAATCGCTACCATAAACGCATTAAACCTCAACCCCGAAGAAATCCCTCGGAAAAATATAATGAAATAGCCCGCTCTAATCTCACGCTTGTGTTGGGCAGATAATGATGTCGCTGAGAAGTAAGAGTGTGGTCTAAGTTGTAAGAAATCCACTAGCTTTACGCTGTTTCCCGCATGATCTTACGTGAAGGGAATCAAACCTTCAACTGCTTATCGCGTCAAAGTCTACACACTACTTTCATACAATTTGTGCCACAGCGGGCTTAGATACTTAATGCACAAGTTCATTTATTATAATAAGCCAAAGATCTTAGGGCCCCCAGGTCCTACGTCATTTTAGCAATACTGAAATTTTGAGGATTATTAGTCTAATATGTAATTAAAACGGTATGCGTACTCACTAACTAGAAAGTTGAGCCCTTTCGGATATATAATCGGTATATAAGATCCACGTTCATCTTCATTAAAGTAGAAACGCTCGGATTTTAATATATCTTTAAGAATTATGTAAAAAAAATTATATTTACGATTGCCAGACCCTTTATAGACTTTTAAAATTGAGGCAAACTACGTTATAATAGCAAGCCTAAATTTTCCATATATTATTTATAAAATAATAATCCCCTCTTTAACAACAAGTACACCTGAGTTTATCTATAACGACTAATGCGAGGCGGACTCGCCCACTGTGGTTCAACATATTTCATATAAAATGCAGCAAAAATTATGCATAATTACTCGTACTTTTTGATTGTCTTAACTTAGAAGCTTGATTTTTTCCGTGCCCTAGGAGGCAGTGGACATGAAATAATTGATATTAATTTTAGCCCGATACTTCCAACCTATCTCGAAGTACCCTTTATTTCGAGATCGGTTAGAAAAAGATATCGACAGAGGGACGACAAATTGATGAATGTGTAAAAGTGATGATGAATCCTATAAGGGTTCGTTCTGTTTTTTTCCTCATAAGATCCTTGATAATAACCACAAAATAATTTAACTAACACAACATAATATGTGTAATGCAAATCAAAATACATATTAATATATAGACGTAATAATTATCGTTTCCAAAAATAAAAGTTAATTGTTATATTAGTCATAACGTGTAGCAGAAATATTTTTATATTCTGTCAATATTATTTCTAAACAAGGAGCTTCACAATTTTGTGTTAAGACACTCCTTTCCCCACTTTCTGCCGAATTCTGGAGGCATTGCGTGTTGAGTGGCAGAACTCAACGCCGCGCTTGTCCTCGACACCAGAGCGAAGAAATGGAAATATAAATTTATGTAAATATTTCATCTCCTCGAGTGGGGATCGAACCCACAACCAGTCGGTTTTACAATCACACTTTGTGCCCCTGCGCCACGACTGCTCTCATATTAATTGGTACCTAAAATTTAACTTTTATCTTGACAGAGCACAGAAATTAAACTCACGCTGGCTGGGGATTGAACCCACAACCATCACGCTCATATTTAGATATTGCACTATTCCACTGCGCCACGTTACCTCAATTTTATATTTACTACTACTCTTTTAGCCTTCTTTTATTGCTTTTCGCTTTTAACTTAGAACAGTTTTACGATTTTCGCAAGTCGCTTATATAGGATTCGGAGTAATATAATTTCTCCGATTATGACCTTTTTTGGTTTTCAGAGTGAGATGATGGAGTACTAAACTTTTTTGTTCTAAGAAACTGCTCAATAAATGAATTCAATTTTGTAATTATTATTTTTTTCATATCATATTCTAAGAGATTTTTTACTAGGTAGGATAGGATTGGTTTATAATATTTTTGAAGTTTTGATTGTAAGCGTATTTTTTTTATTATTTAAGCACATATCATGTATATTATGGACGGAGCCGTCGTGGCACAACGAGACAGCATCTCTAAATATAAGAGTAATGGGTGATGAAGTAAAATTTCCTTCTTGTACTCTCTATACAACGTGACACTGACGAAGTGATTAATGCTCAACTAGCACGCTCGAGACGCTATAATCAAAAGACAGAATAGAACAGAAGATACAAAAATAAAACTAAAATACAAATACATTTTAAGATAGACACCCAAAAACTGTTAATAAAGTGAACGTATAACAATTTCTTGATACAACTACGTGCGTTCTGCGATATCAGCATTTAAAGTAAATCCTACCTTTTACCTACGTGAGAACGACATGACGAAGCCAATAAAATTATTGGTATTATTCAATTTTACCGCAGATTCGTGACGATTTTTTTGTTTTGGAAATAATATTATATGATACCTTTTTTTATGTTTACTTAGTTTAGTATGGAGAACGTACAAGTATCCACTTCGTTTTCCATCGATGTGGCGGAACCAAACGCCGAGCGTTGTGTTACGAGAGCAGATTTTTTTTATTTTTTTTCTTCACACCATATCTCACATGTACCCGGTAAGCAGAAGGAATCTGTGAACCTGGTGTTAAGGTACTTCGTCGGGGAATGCGGGGAACTTGGTACTAGGTTCCTTCTGTTTCACCCACTTTATGTTGGATACAGCGTAAAAAACTACGTTATGGAAACAAAACTAAAACAAATCTACAGATAGATAGGACAAACGCCAAATCGATATCTCAAAT
>DWMY01003364.1:0-10339 GCA_018249775.1 Heliconius hecalesia formosus | reverse complement strand
GCCTACCATGCTATGCGCGGGATACAGCGTCAAGCTGATTTACAGCGTGAAGCTCGACTATTATGATTTTTGACTAACTTCAATTATGTAACAAATATGCACACAATCCCTTAAAAAGATAACTTATAAAATATTTACCAGGCATAACCTCCTGCCCAGCACCTTGAGTGACGTCCACTTTAGCATTATTAGCAAATCTCTCTGCGAAATCCGCGTCGCAAGTGGAAACTGTATCCGCGAGAGCCAGTAGGTGCATCTGGTCTAACGAACTGAGGCCCGGTAAGTGCGTATGCGTTAATAATCTGGAGAGAATACGTCCTGAGGGAAGATGAAATCACATTAGTTGATATGCTACCATCTAAAAATATGCTACCATCTACATAAATAAATACATAAACATAAATTGTTTAAAAATGTAAAAAACGTAAAAATAGTTATCAAGAATTTTAGAAATTACTTTAAATTACTAAAAATACAAGTAAGAATTTGCATGATTCAGAATAAAATTTTATGACGTGAAGTTTGAAATAGAATAATGTAAGATGATGATTAAAAACTACAAAACGAATGTATTGCATTTGTCTTGCCTTGTCTAGGTCCAAAATGTGATAGGGGCTGTCGCTCTGGCATTGACGGTCTACGGTCGATACCTTCTTCTTCACCTAACAAAAGAGCATCTAAATCTTCTTCTACTTCCATAGTTCCTTCAAATAGATCATTATAATCCTGAAATGTAAATTTAAAATTTAATTAAATTCATTAGAAAATTAAGAATAAAATCGCTGATATAAATTGTTATGTAATAATAATTAATTTCAACACAAAGATTATGTTTTTTTTTAAATACGCCATATAGTTTTGTGCATGTTTCTTTAACAAAAAAAAATCGCATTGAAACATTAGCCTCAAATTCTCCAATATAAATCTTTTAATGTTGTACTAGTTTAAAATTTCCGTTCTAATATTATCAAATACATTATTTGATAATATTAGAACGGAAATTTTAAACGCTTGTAATAATCCATTAGTGATATTTAATTCAACAATCCAAAAAAAACTAATGTTTTATTTTTACCTTCGCTTCCTGTATGGTGGACGGATGATGTGCAGATTCTTTATCTGCGACGAGTAGAGTCCATAGCGGTAACGGTGGTACAGATGTCAGTTCTGCGTAGTCCAGTTGAACGTCTTCTGTTATCTATACATTTAGTATCAGATATTTATAAGCTATTTATTTATAAGCCCTGGCAAATAGCCGGGATTAATGCCAGGAAGAAGAGAAGATTTATAAGCTAATAATATTTAATAGAATTTACCATGGAGATTTAATTTATTTGTAATTTTTTTTAATGATGTTTTATTAAAAGTACTAATGAATTCTTTAATTTTTATATTTTGTGCAAAAACCGCGTAAACAGTAAAGTAATATAATGATTAATTTTGTGGAAAAAAAGTATTTAATTTAAATATTTCTACTTTTACTATGCCTGAAATTGTTAACAAATACATGAAAAAATAAATTATCTTGTGAGTGAATTTAGTTACTTGCGCATCAACATTACATTCATATAACATTGGACACTGTTATGCTAAATGAATCTGCACATACCAATGACAAAAATGTAGTTTTACAACTATAAAAAAACTATAAATACCAGTAACACCATTTAATTCCTTACATTTGCTAAAAGTCATTAAGCACAATAAAATCCCATTTAACACAACAATGTCCAAAAACAAAGCCAAACAGTGTAATTGTGTACAAAGCGTACCTGTGCAACGCCATCTAGCGGCGACGCGGCGCCCGCGGCGAACGACACGGACAGCGTGCGCGAGCGCGACCACCCGCGCTGCAACACACACACGTACACCGACATGCCCCGCCTACGCTCGCATGGCACAACGTGTTAGGTACTTGACAACAACCATTACGACATTCAGTTATTTATTTAACTTTTATGTATATACAATATAATGTGATTGGAGGATCGTTCACTTATTTGAATTTTATTCATTATTTACAAAAAAAAATATTTGTTTTTTTAATAATTTTCTATTATACTAAATAGAAAATAAATAAAATTAAATATTTTGATCAAGTACCTTAGTTGTATTGTGGCAAAAGCTATCAGTATCAGTACTGCTGTTGTTTATGTAAGCTTAACCAGTAACGGATATATAACGTTCTTGGTTTTGATAAAGTGTAAGCTATATTGACGGACATTCGTGACAATCATAACTAAGGCTAGAATTGAATATGCAACTATGCAACAACAGCTGCAATTGTGCCGAAGGTGCCAATTAGATGAATATGTGTTTATGAATTGGTAATGTTCAAAAACTTAAAGTAGATTTTTTTTAAATTGATTCTATTTGATGAACTTTGTCATACTAATAATTTTATTATTATGAAAGTCGCGTGGTCTATTTTTTAAATATAATAATTGCAAGTTTTTAATTAATAAGTTTGAAGGCTTACTAATATATGTTAATATTTTCATTTTGACTGATGAAAAGCGTTAAAAGATTTTTTCTTTTCACATTTTATATTGGACAAATGCAAACAAGCCAAATTTACATAATTTACATTTGCTAATGCAATAATAATAGTTTACGCATTTCGTACCTGTCGTGACAAACTGTCTTCATCGCCTTGAGAACTACGACTGGCGTAACTCCCTCCTATACATCTGATAAACATATACAATACACAATATCTATTATATTACACAATATCTATTAAATGTATATTGGTTAAATTTAGTACAATATTTGTTAGTTTACAGAAGGCTGTCACAGGAGGCCGGATGGTAAAAAATCAATTTATTTTCATTTCCCCTCTGTAGTATACAAAACGCGATGTGGAGGTCTCCTATTGCAGCACCAATTCTATTCACACGTTCCATTCTAATTCCAATACGCAATGTCCCTAAAATTTGGCAGAAAGTGGGTCTTAATAAATTAGGTATAGCCTAGCCTGCTTTGTGAAAAAAGCGTGAAGCTAAAATAAATGAATACGAGTATTTCACATATATTAATTTATCATTTAGCGTTTGAAAAATATAAGGCACCAAAAAAATAACTTTATATTAATAACCATTACCTTACTAAGTGAGCCAGTATTGCCTTGACCCATCTAATTTTGCCGCTATTTAGAAGCTCCATAAGCTGTTTAGGATGATATTGTGGCAACACAGGGCAGGCCATTTGTGACGCTTCGAACAAACCATAATCCGGCATGTAATCAAGTAGAGGCTGGAGAAAAGAAAGGTAAAATAAAATACAAAGAGTCTGAATGCAAGCACGTCATTTGTTGGTTCAATTTCCATTTTGGGAATTAATTAATGATTTTAATCTCCTCGTTTTGGTAACAAAACAAAGCGCGGCATTGAATTCCACCAACATGCAATATTTTATTAAAAATTACACACAAAGTGGAGGATGGAGTGTTCTAATACTGGATTCCTAAATCCTCCCAACCCAGTATCCAGTGTCCAGCTTATTATAGGCTGGAGGCAAAAAAGCATAAAATAATTTACTTGTGGTTGATCCGGTTGTGTTTTATTTCTTCGTCTGGCATCACGTTCCAACAGTTGCAGGTTGATGGAAGAGACGCGTTGTAAATGTGGCGCAGATATTCTCAAATCTGAGTCACGAAGAGCTCGCGATTCACTGCCCTCTTCTAGTTCCTTATTATAAAAATCATTACGCTATTATATTATATTATTTTATCCTAGGAATAATTGTGATTGTAGTTATATATGTATTCGAATCAATAATTAAACAAAATATAGTATAGCGTTGATAATTGGAAAGTCATTCAACCGAACGACATTGTCTAAACTACCACACCCAATCGCGTTTTTGCAACATTTATGTCTCGCGTTAATACATACACAATACATTGTGTATACAAGTCTTACTAACACATACCAATCAATCAAACGACTTACTTTCATATTTCATAAAAGGTAAATAATAAACAAAATTTTATCACTTGAAAGTAAAATCTCGATTGAAAGGCATAAATGTAGCCGACCGAAAAGTAATATAACTGATATAATTTAAAAAAAGAAAGTATTTTAAATACGTTTGTACATCATTTCAAATATTATATACAATAAAAAAATCGATAACCTAACAATAAAGAAAGTATTATTAAGAAACTTTCATATAATTTAAAAATATATATATTTTCATTCTCACTTGAATAGCAGCATGTCCGGATGTTATCTGCGGAGTTTCGGGCTTCCATTGTGAGTACACGTGCATTTCGGAGTCCATACCCACAACTAATATACCATCACGGACCCACGATATCTGCATGGGCAATGGCGGTAAGCCATCTGCTGTCTTTAATTGAATCCTTCTAAGTTGCATCCATCTAATTTCCTCTACGAATAACGGTGCCGCCAGAGAAGATGCTTTTCGTAGTATTGGTCTGTTGTTGTTTATTGACTCTTTCATTGCCTACAAAGAAATAAAAAATGTAATTTATTTGACGCTCCACTCTTCATATATCTTTCATTTTTATTCTGTAACATCCATGTTTCGCTGTTCTAAATGTAATATTTTTCTATTTGGTATCTAAACTAACAGTAGCTTTTTTACAAATACTTTTCTTAAAATACTAATTTTAACTTCCTAAACTAGGTTAACAATAATGTTATAATATATGACAATTAAAACCTCACCTTTAAATTAGCTTGCGCCAAATCACTAGACACTGGTGTAAAAAGCAACACACGTGACCCAACAGCCACTGTCAGTATATGAGATCCATCTTCCTTAGACACCCAATCTAATTGCACTAAATGTTTTTGGGTTAACGGACACGTATTGCCGTTCTCCATTATGCTTCTGCGTAACGACTGTAGAGTACTGAACGACGGTACTGCTAGAAGACCCGCTGACTTGCCTGTGTCTGTCTCCCCGTTTCTGTTGTTACGACTCTCGTCCGAGGAAAGCGTTTGTAGTACCTAGTAATTATTATTGTTATTATAAAAGATTATTTAATTTATCAATATTTATATTTGGGGCCATCGTGACAGGATAGGGTCTGAATGTCAATATTTCTTCCTTATGGTAGGATAAAGCAGGGCTTTAAATTCTTTCAATCAACACGGACTGTTGAATTTGAGCGAAAAGCAGAGAACTGAGTATCTTCTTACTAAGCTCTCTCTATTTACCATATTACAAGCATATTGCCGCGTAATAACAAGAAACTAAAGGACCTGAGTGAGCCTCTGCTTCTTCTGCATGAACGAGGTGTCGTGCAGATAGGAGAGGTCGATCTGCGTGTCGGCGCAGAGGCCCACGCGGGGCAGGCTGACGTTGCGCAGCGGGATGGTGTCCTCCAGCAGCCACTCGGCGCCGCCCGTGCTCTCGCACTCGTACACGCACACGCACAGGTTGACGAAGCGCGCGTCGGCCGCGCCCCCCACCCCCGCGCCCGCCGCCTTCGCGCGCGTGAACGAGCGCCCGCACTTGTACGCGCACGCGATGCGCCCCGAGTACGCCGCGCTTATGTGCAGTGGTTGACCTGATGGGCAAGGAACAGATAACGTTCCTTATTTGAATTCACCTTTGCGACCACTTTTAAATCACCGAATGAACATAGTTACCACTGATTTGGAAGGTAGGGTCTTTGTTATACATACGAAGTTTTAAATATTATTTATTCAAAACGAATGAACATTAGGATACCATCAGTTCGAAAAGCTCTTCGAAATTTAAATTTCTAAATTTCTAAATTATCTTCAAATAAGGTTATACAAACACTTGAAACCCGCTGAATGACCATAAAGCTATGTTAGTGTTAGTAACACACAGCGATTTTTTATTTGTTGTTAGCTAGCATTTTATGTCAATCTCAAATATATTGTTAGTAAATAATATATTTTTTGAAAGATCTGTTATGTTTTAAACATTAATGAAAATAAGAGCACATACTAGATATACGCACCCAAATAGTATTCATATTTGATAATGAGATAACTTAGACACTGAATTGAAGAAATATTAAGGAAATATTTTAATAACGGAGGAAAAATATCTTTAATTCTGTATTACCTGGAATGTCTATAGTAGATTCTTGATCTTTATTCATCATTTCCCATTCTTTCCACGTATACTCAAATTCGTCATCGTCTTTTTTTGTAACATTGCATTTCCAAAATCTAAACATACAATGAATACATTAATACTTAATATATATTTGTAGTCGTGGCGCCGGGGCACAAAGTGTAATTGTAAACTCTGGTTGTGGGTTCGAACCACACTCGAGGAATCATTTCTTTGGTCTGGTGTCGAGGTAAAGGCCGGCGTTGAGTTCCGCCACTCAACATCAACTCATACAGGTTATATTAATTTCTTCGCTCTGGTAATGAAACAAAGCGCGGCGTAAAGTTTCACAACCGAATACATAAAATTCCGAAAATTGCGCGGAAAGCGGCGAACAAAATATCTTAACATTAGATTCCCTCTACCCGCTACATGCTTGATACAGTGTGAAGCTAAAAAACTATGCAAGCAAAACGTTTATTACCTTAAAGTGCTATCAGAGCAAGCTGTGGCTAATATGTATGGCGCTAGGCAAGCCGGATATATAGACGCGGAGCTGAGATGTCCCGCCGCAGGTGTAGCGTGGATCACGTCGACCCCATCCGGTAGCGACAGTGGACATTCACATACCTATAGAAATATTCAAATTGATATATAAAGCATAATTGTTTGATAATATGCTTGTTTAACATACAATGCTACATAAGTTATTATTCTTCTATTGTGTACATCACTGTGCGAACTACACTTTTAAAATACGCTTTTCCTAAGTCTTTTTTTGTCAAGCAAGAATCCATCTACCAACTTCATAGATATATAAACTATGAATCTTATTAAATGGCGTCTACTTTAAATACTTTTTATGCAAAATTACCTTCTTAGTAGAAATAGATAAATGTGAGTGAGCAGGTGGGGCGGCAGGTCTATCTGCGTCCATAGATACTGAATTCTTGCGAGATTCACCTTCGTCTTCCTGTACTAAGGCACTGTCGGGCACATACATCATGCTGTTTGTTAAGTCATCTGAAATCATAATTATAAAGTTTTACAAGTAAAATCGCATTTATTTTTCAGTCAGGTTTGTTTAGAAATTAATGAGATATTTCATGTATGTATATCTTTACTAAACATATTGTTGTAACCATTTATTGGAAACACCTTAATAGATAATTAACTTAATAGTATTGCGCTTCATTGAATTTTGAATTTTCACAAGAAAACTGAAGAATTCAATATAAATAAGTACCTGATGGATCAGCCTGGGAAGAAACAGTGAGCCTCCACATATGTACAGTTGAGCCTCCATCAGTTCTCTCCAATACGACGATATAGAAGGGTTCGTTGAATATTGCTGCTTTTCTCAAGTCCACAATTGCTTCTAAGCCAGCTTCAGTTAGTGTATTAATATCTGAACCTTCAACGCCAGAGTCTGAACTTTCTGTATCACTTGAAGTTCGTTCACCTTAAATAAAATACCAAATATATATACAATGTAAAAATAATGTTTGAGCTACTGTTTTGTTCTAACTTAACTCCCATGTTATTGCAGGGTTGTTAGAAGAAATATGATATAATACTCTATCAATTCTCCGCCTTTTCTATACTAACAAAATAGAATAACAAAATCTGGAAATATAAATACAAAATCTCTTTTCTTTGTTAACATTTATAGATAAAGAGATCCAAGAAAAGTTTCTAAAATTTAACCTTAATATTAAAAAACGATGAGACCAATACCCGCAAAGTAAGATTAATATATAAAAAATAACATACCAGTAATAAGCTGTTCCTGGAACACATGCAACAGTTGCGTGTTATGCCAATCGTGGGTCGCGTCCGCTATGGCGTGTAGCTGAATGATGGCGCCGGGGCGCGCTGTGGACTGCTGCGAGACGATCTTGATGCGGTCGTGGAGCGGCACCCCGCCCTCCTGTATTGTGGAGTCGGATGACATTGACATTGTGTCATGATGCTGCATACCATAGAAAAAAATATTTACATATTTTTATATACTCGAAATTAAAATAATTTCTATACTGTAATACCTAAGATAGACATTTGTTTTAATAAAAATATGTAATAAACTCGAATGTGTTTTCCTAGATTGGCAGTTTAGGTACAAAAAATACTGTCACGTTTTTTGTACGTTAACTGCCAATCTAGGAAATAAATAAAGTATTATTATTATAATTAATACCAAAACATCATTGTGTCGTCTCTCTGATGTTGCGATTTCTGCTAACAATGTTCTCGCATCGATAACAGCTTGGAATAGCCGCAAACTTTCACCGTCACTGGCCACAAAGCAAGCCGAAGGGGAGTTAGATAAATTCCCCAAAGTTGTGCTGTAACATAAAAATAACGGCCAATAAATATTTTCATTTCTTTAGTTTCCTTACTAAGTGATTAGAAAATGTATATATATACTAATATATGTATACATATACTAATATATGTATATGTATACTTATCTCTTAATGTATTTAAACTCTTAACTTATTAATAAAAAGTCACTAATGATAAATGTGTCAACGATAACGTTTATACAGTACGACCGACGTGTCGTGGCAGCCTTGAAGCTAGGCTATTTAGTTTTAGTTTAGTTATGAATTTTTACACAATGTACACTCTAACGAAAATAATAAAAAATATGATAAAATCCTAAAATCAAATTTATCAACATTAACTTGGATGTAGTCACAACTCATCGGCCGTACTGTATAAAAGTAACTCCATGCACTTAACAAATAACGTACGTACCTCGGCAACAAAGTGGGCAACCACGCGACATTACTAAAGGCTGAGAGATGCGGAGAGTTGACCCTCGCCAGCTCCGACACTCCACCCGACTTGCCCAACGGCCCCACACACTCCACGCGCCACATTATTAGCTCTGAGCACAAACCGCCTGCCGCTATGTCGTGGCCGGGTTCTCTTTCATTATCTGTATATAGTCATTTTTGTTAAATTCACGCTATATCTCGTATATAGCAAAATGGGCAGAGAAAAACTTATGAGACTCAGTTCCCCATACTCAGAATTACCGAGACATTGAATGTTGAGTGGCAGCACTCAACGTTGTGCTGTCTTGTTACTTCAACACGGAAATGAAAATAATTCATTACCTCGAGTGGGATTTGTACCCTCAACCAACACGTTAAGAGTTAGACGACAACCTCGATTTGGTAATGAAACAGATTAAATACGGAGATTAAAGATAAGATCGAAGATTGTAAATAGTATAGCAATACTAAAAGTTTTTTTATTAAAAAAAATATGTTGTATAATTTTGATATACCTGATATATTATGGTGACTTGTTGTAAGTAGTAGCGGTAATACTGGATGGCATGTGATGTCATTGACCCTAAATCTATGGCCAGATGCTCTGGAAGCATGTCCAATTGATAGGACCTATTGAACAGGCATTATATATATTTTTTTATTATCCATACTAATATGATATATAGTTTGCACAATTCTTTGTTATCTCTATTCATGGAAGAGGAAAGGAAGACTATGAATTATATTACATTACGGTTATACATAAATGTTATATTACGTTCATTGTTTCCATGTAACCAGTTACCCAGTTGCAATCAATTAATATTGTTGTATATCATAAAGAACTCTTCCATGATTACGAGGCCGAAACCACAAGCAAAATCTGGTATTGGAATATATATTAACAAAAAAAGATTAAATATTAGTACTACCTGTGAAAATTTGGACTTATCATCAAACGTTAGCTGCCACAAGTTCAAAGTTCCGTTGGTGTGGTTGGTCACCATTGATATAACAGGTGCTGATTCCAATACATCTCCTTCTTGATTTTCCCCAATATCTTCTGTTGCGACACTTGCTTTTCGTTTCATTTCGTTATTATTTTCTTCTCTGGCTCCTTTAACGAGATATTAATGTGAAAAATATAATTAATGTAAAACAACAGATTGTAAACCAAACTTGTCTCCTTAAACAAGACTCTCAAAGCGTACTGTCTCAAAAATTTGGTGGAAAGTAGGAAACAAAGTGTCTTATCACTCGATTTTCACTGACTACCCTACTATATGAAATACACATAAACAAGTTTAAACGATGAAATTATATAATTTTAAACAAAGATTAAATATACCATTCTCTTGTTGTGTGTCTTGCTCTTCGCCTTGTGGCCATTCAGCTTCTTCTTTTTCTTCTTGTACGCTCGCTAGTGGGGTCGTAACGGCATCTCCTTGTTGTTGTTGTTGCTGTTGTGCTATTAAGATTGTAGAAATTTAAAT
>DWMY01003363.1:0-10340 GCA_018249775.1 Heliconius hecalesia formosus | reverse complement strand
AATTTAATTTTTTATAAAAATCGGTGGCAATTTAAAGATTTTTCCATATAAACTTTCAACCCCTTATTTGAACCCTTAGGGGGTGAATTCTTAAAAACCATGAAACACGTGTTCAATGAAATATTTTAAGAGTCTGAATTTCAAATTTTATAAAAATCGGTGCAGATTACATTTTTTTTCCATACAATCTTTCCATCCCTATTTCATCCCTTTAGAGTTAAAATTTTTTAAATTCCCTTCTTAGTGGATGTCCAGAATATAAAAATAAACATCTGCCCAATTTTCACGTTTCTACGCACAGCGGTTACGGCTGTGCGTGCGTCTTACCTCAGTCAGTCAGGTACATGTCCTTTTATATATATAGATTAGTGTCTATTTTGTATTATCTACATATATGTATGTATATCTATCTTAAAATACTACAGTTTTACAGGAAATCATGCGACCAGAGGTGTTTCTTCTATCTCTCTTAGGTCTTGCAAATGCTCTGCCTTTGGAGACCAAAGAAAATCACAATGTCGCTATTTTAAAGGAGATTTTAGAAAATACACGTAAGTTTATAATTTTTTATAACTTTCCGACTACCAAGTCATTCGAGTGCTTACTCTGAACCGTAATATTTTCTTTGCAATTCATTTTTATCAAATTAAATATCATCTATAATAAGCGCTATCTAATCTATATTGCCACAGTTTTGATTTACTAATTCTGATATTTAATATGATAGCAATGTACGTAGGTATTTGAAGTAATAACGTGAAACTCATAAATCGTTTTTTTACGATAAAGTAGTTATAGAGTGATGATTATATAAAAATTGTACTTCGTCAAATTCAAATGAACCTATATTTATACATTACTAGCTTTTACCTTACTAGCCTTGAGGCCGGTCGTGGCGCAGAGGCACAAAGTATGACTGTAAAATCGACTGATTGTGGTTTCGATCCCCACTCGAGGAAGTGAAATATTTATTTACATTCATATTTTCATTTCTTCGTCTGGTGTCGAGGCAAAGTGCGGCGTTGAGTTCCGCCACTCAGCACGCAATGCCTCCAGAATTCGGCGGAAAGTGGGGAACAGCGTATCTTAACACGGAGTTCCCTCTGCCTACCCTGCTGTGGGCGGGATACAGTGTGAAGCTGATTTATTTTATTTATTCATACATTATTAGCTTTTACCACAATGGTCAAATTTCCATAACTAAAAGTATAACGGATGTTTTCAGGCTTTTCAAGTTTTTCATTGTTGCTTATTGGTCGTAGCGTGATGTAATATAGCCTATAGCCTTCTTTAATATATACTCGTAGACAACCAAACACAAAAATAGTGTTCATTGAAACCAATAAGGTCAGTGAGACCAGTCGTGGTGTATGGCCACAGAAGTGTGACTACAAACGCGACAGGTTGTGATATTTCCATTTCTTCGCTCTGGTGTCGAGGCAAAGCGCAGCGTTGAGTTCCACCACTTATCACGCAATGCCTCCAGAGTTTAGCGAAAAATGGGATACTGTGTGTCTTAACACTAGGTTCGCTCTGCCTATCCTGCTGTGTGCGGGATACAGCGTGAAGCTCAAAACTAGTAAAAAAATACAAAACTTTATCTTTGTAATATTAGAAAAGAAGTAAAAACTAGTTAAGATTATTTCCTTAAAGTATTTATTCAGCAAGTCGACTCAAAACATTTTTATGAAAAAAAAAGACTCGAATATAAATACAATATAATGTCGTTCTTATAACATAAAACATAATAGATATAAATGATGAAAAGAAAAGTGTCATACTTGAATCGAATAAAAAATACATATTAATTTATAGAAGCCAATCGTGGCGCAAGGGCACAAAGTTTGACTGTACAACCGACTGGTTGTAGGTTCGATCCCCACTCAAGGAGATGAAATATTTACTTAAAATTATATTTCCATTTCTTCACTCTGGTGTCGAAGTAAAGCGCGGCGTTGAGCCCTGCCACTCAACACGCAATGCCTCCAGAATTCGGCAGAAAGTGGGGAACGGAGTGTCTTAACACTAGGTTCCCTCTGCCTACCCTGCTGTGTGCGGGATACAGCGTGAAGCTGATTTATTCAGCAAGGCGACTCAAAACATTTTTATGAAAAAAAAAATTGACTCGACTATAAATATAATATATGTTGTTGTTAATACATAAAGCATAATAGATATTAATGGTGAAAAGAAAAGTTTGAAACTTGAACCGAATAGAAAAATCCATATTAATTTACAGAAGAAGGGGCCAGAGTTGGTGTTATAGAATCAGCGATACTAGATGTATTAGAACAAGTGAGGCAGCTCATGATATCCGGGTCAGAGAATTTTCCCATATTAGATCCAATTAACATAGAAAAGATTCATGTTGGGGAAGAAATTATTAGTGTACCTAAGTAAGTGTTATTTAATAGGATATCTATAAATTGAGGCCAGTCGTGGCGCAGAGGCACACAATGTGACTATAAAATCGTTTGGTTGTGAGTTCCATCGCAATCGAGGAATGAAATATTTATTTACGTTTACATTTTCATTTCTTCGCTCTGGTGTCGAGGCAAAGCGCGGCGTGGAGTTCCGTCACTCAACATGCAATGCCTCCAGAACTCGGCGGAAAGTGGAGAACGGAGTGTCTTAACGCTCTCTGCCTACCCTATTGTGTGCGGAATACAGCGTGAAGCTGGATATCTGTAAACGTGGTTGTGGGTTCGGGCTATTTCCATTTCCTCGCTCTGGTAAAACAAAGTGCAGAATTGAGTTTCCCCACTCAACATCTTAGGGCAGAAAGTGGAGAAGGGAGTATTTTTTACAATAGATTCTCTTGTGCTTTGTATTGACAAAAAATAGTTTAAAGTACCAGCTTAGCAAGTATCAGCTTGATTATCATTTAGAATTTTTACTAAGCACATTATGTCTCTAATGGATAATAGATTGAAATACAAATAATTTTTTTCTTTTTTTTTCAGTGCCTACATTAGTATAAATGATTTGACCATACGTGATTTGAGTACATTCGAAATGGAAAACATAGAGTTCACAATGGTTTCTCTATTACTCCAGCGTTATAGACTCGATTTTGACCTTTCTATACCTGCAGTGAATGTAAATACATGTTAGTATTATTTTTCCATTTTTTCTAAACGTTACGATCTCTGCTTACATCTTTTGTTTGAATCGCTGACATCAACTTCTTCATAAATACCCTCAGGAGGATGTTCATACTTTTTACGTGACCTCCTTCCAGTATCATCGATGCCAAGGATTCAAAGGTTAACCATGGATGGTTCTCGGTTGAAAATTAAATTTAAAAAAAAATATCTTATGTCTATCCAATTAAGAGTGATTTTACTTCGAGGATTTAAATACCGCGATCGGTACCACGCTTTGCAGTACCGTATTTTATCTTGAGAGCGGGAAAGTTATATATTTTAAATAATAAGAACCATATCCAACTTACAAACATCATGTCATAACCGTATGTAGGCGTGCATTGACATTTTACCGTTCAAATTGAAATTTTATATGTAAATATATGATACATTCAAGCATTATTAATAAAAGTATATAATATTTTAGCTAAAGTAAACAAGTTGGCTTATAATTAATTAACATGGTAAATATTTTATGTTTTCGGTTAGTATTTTGCAAATATATATTATAACATTACACAAATGATTTCAGATGTAAATAATATTTTAAAATTTAGTAAAATAATAAGCTTTTTTTCAAATCAAAGGAGGAGGTTATTATTTTGATTGTAGCATATGTTACATACATTGATTAGTTGAGAATGAGTGAATTTTTGTGATTCTTGTTTTTTTTCAGTAGTACACGTGTCAAAGGTTTCATTTCCTCGAGTGGAGATCGCACCCACTACCAGTCATACTTTGTGCCTCTGCACCGCGACTGGCCTCAAAAAGAAAAAAAAACTATTTTATAGCAAATAATTTTGCTCTTCTTGAAAAAAAAATAAAAACGAAAAAATATTAATGTTGACAGCTGTTTAAGTTAAGACTTTTTACATAAATTACTTTACTATTTCAGCCAACTACGATATGTGGTTCAAAATATTTGGTGGCGAAATCTACGGAAATGGGGATATGGGGTTAGTTTTTCTTGAAAATTGGCTTAATATTTTATTTAATTTCATTAATCAAAAAATAAAATAAATCGGCTTTACGCTGTATTCCGCACACAGAAGGGTAGGCAGAGGGAACCTAGTGTTAAGACAATCTGTTCCCCACTTTCTGTCGAATTCTGGAGGCATTGCGTGTTGAGTGGCAGAACGCCGCGCTTTGAATCGACACCGGGGCTAAGAAATGGAAATATACATTTAAGTAAATATTTCATCTCCACGAGTTGGAATCGAACCCACAAACAGTCGATTTTACAGTCACTGACTGGCCTCAATTTCATTAATCATTTCACACTATATTAGTATATTTTTTTTAGACTCCAAATAGTAAGACCAAGAGTCAAAGGCCATATAGTTGTTGGATTAAGATTAAGCCTCGATGGCATTTTCCTTTCAATATATGAATGCCGTATTGGTATCGGATTGGATGAATTTAAGGTAAGAATATTTTTTTAGCTTCTCGTTATATTAGCCAAAGCTAGGAAATGAAATTAATAAATATTTCATTTCCTCAAGTGAGAATCGAACCCACAACCTGACACGTTTACAGCGGCATGCTTGTATTTCCGCGCCGTGACTGGCCTCTTCATATAGATTTTTTATAATTAAATTTAAAATATAAATACAAGTGCTGTTGTGACTTCGATTTTTGTGGATGTAACATTTAAAACAAACAATGAAAACTTGGGAAAACATTTTTTTATTGAGGCCATCAGACCTTGATGGTACAGTGACTGTAAATGTGATGTTTATGGGTTCGATTCCCATTCAAGGGAATAAATTATTTACATGTCTCTTAAGAAAACGAAAAGCGACGCTGAGCTCCATTCCTAAACTTAGCCTGCATATAAAATTTGGTATATTCTTACACTGTGAAGTTAAATAAAACACCCTAAGAGCGCGAGTTGACCTCGTCCACTGAGAATTCAGTACGAAAATTGAAGGTATCGAGCTTTTTCTGAAATTCAAGCTTAGCCAGAGCCCTTTATATGATACCTCACTTTAACTAGCGGCTTTAATACCATTTTGCCCCACTTTTAAGGATTTACTCATAAATGTAGAAATGTTTTTTTATTTTTTCCTGAACTAGTACTACCTGTAGATGTTAGCTGCCGAATTTAATAATTTTAGGTTAACCAGAAGTACTCTTTTAATTTTAATTCCCTTTATAGTGTCGAATTCATGAAAACCATGGGGCCGTAGATCTAAGTTCGATATCTCTAAGCGTTCCTGGGATAATTTATTGACAGACAGACGGATAGCAGAGTGATCTTATAAGGGTTTTTTTCTTTAAAAGATACGGAACCCTAAAAAGAATATTTTTATTTCAGGCCGTAATCAATGGTTTGTTTAACGACAAAGCTAGCAGTGACTTCGTTTCCAGATTTTTGAGCAATTTGATACCAGAGATGTTGAAATTCTTTGAGGTAAGTTTTATAGTAATTTTGTGTAAATTTGTTTATTTTAAGATTTTTATATTACCACTGAATTAATCTTGTTCAATTATTGAATCTAAGTAATATACGAAATAAGAACAGAAAGCGAGTGACAGAAAGAGAAAAAGGAGACAGTCCCTTCACTCAACGTAACATTCCTTTCAGTTGAGACATTCCCTTCTCCACTTTTTGAGCGTGAAACGTAAAATAGATAATAAAGTCCAACTTAAGCTATAGTGGGCAATCATTAAGTATTTCTTTTTGGTAAATTAATATTAAAATGATAGTCATCACGCGATGCCTCCAGAATTCGGCGGAAAATGGGAAACTGAAACACTAGGTTCCCATTGCATACCCTGTTATGTGTGGGATACAACGTGAAGCAGAGCGTGAAAAAAACCATTAAAATGATTTCAATGAATAATATTTTCTCAACAGGAGGACATTGTTAATATAATAAGCACTGTTGTGCTTCTCGTTGGCAATCTTATTCTCGCTGATATTGACATCGGGTCGCTACTACCAATTACAAATGTTTAAACCTTAATTTTATAAGATATTAAAAGAAAAACATAAAATAAATCTAAAATTATCTAAAATTTTCCCTTATTGATGATTTTTTGGAAAATATTTAATGTTGCATTTTTTATTAAAAAGGCAGGTGCTATGTTCTATGATAGGTATTTACATACGAAATTTTGTATAGATATCTATGTAGAGAGCTAATATAAATATTACAACTAATGTCAATTTATGATAAAGATTTATAAAAGGATTTTAAATTAAAAGCATTATATATTGATATCTATCACCATTGGAACTTTTATTTAATTGAAATAAATGAATAAATAATAAAAGAAATACTTATGTTTTTTATTTTTTGTCCCGCTTTTGGCGAAAGAATCCCGCTTTTTTGCTTAAAATGTTTAAAAGTCCCGCTTTTTAGCGATATAAATCTGGCAACGCGACGCTGTGTTAGAGTCACTTAATATTTTTTTAATTTCACCTGTATCCCGCTTATAGCAAACGTCAAGACATTCCGTTCTTCGCTCTGCGTCCGAATTCGAGACGTTGCATGTTGAGTGGCGGAACTCAGCACTGCGCTTTGTCTTGTTACCAGAGCGAGGAAGTGAAAATAACTAATTTCCTTCAAGGTAAATCGAATCTACCATCATCACGTTTACAGTCGTCTGACTTTTTTGTAGTGCTCGCCACCACAGCCTCTATGTAATAATTAAATAATTGCCTCAATGAAATAATTGAAATAATTCAGTTAAAAATATTAAAAATAAATTGGCTAAACTTTATTTGTGGGGACTATAAAATGTAAAATTCATCTTTTTTTACAAATGTTTAGTGGACAGTAGATACTTGTATAACATATTATGTGGGTGGCCCAGTGATGTCCCGTCTATCCGTTTTGCCCTCTTCCCCTACATAAATAAGAGATGCGTATTTTGATTAGTATTTGTGGTTAAACAATATTTTTTTTAAATAATTTTAGCTAAGGCATCTTAATTTTATCCATAGATACTATATGGATTATGGGATGCGTTAATAAACTTAAAACAATAGTGACACCTCTGTTTTATGCTATATTTTATTTAACTGGAGTTAGTTCGTTAGAGACAATATATGTAGTTCGAAAACACATAAATAGATGGCGTTGTTTAATTTTTTGATGAGTTTCATAACTCTAGTAATCATGATGATGATTTCAATAATGTTTCATTTCAAGTGTTAATAATGTACCCCATTATTAACACTTGAAATGAAACTTACAAATCTGGCCAGTTGGCCATTGAGGTCAGTTGTGGCGCAGGGGCACAACGTGTGACTGTAAAATCGATTAATTGTGGGTTCGATCCTCACTCGAAGAATTGAAATATTTATTTACATTTATATGTTCATTTCTTCGCTCTGGTGTCGAGGCAAAGCGAGGCGTTGAATTACGTTTGGCGCGGGGAACGGCATATCTTAACATTAGGTTCCCTGTGTCTACCCTGCTGTTTGCGGGATGCAGTGATAAGCTGATTTGATTTTTTTATATTATGTGTTGGGCGCATTTTATTTTACCGGAACGTGGAAACAAGACAATTTAAATACAATTATTCTTCCAAGTGATTGATTCCGTAACTATCGCGTTCAGTCAGGGCGAGGTTTTAACATATAAACAAATTGCTTTAAAACCACCATGTTTATATGAGATTTGGGCTGTAAACGGCTGTTTTAATGAAATATTTTGCCTTCGTTGTGTATTCTAAGCCTCTGGATTGCTTAATTTAAGGCTTGCTTTATAAATTGTATTTGATGAATGTTTAATCGTTTAACAAATATTGAAAAGTAAAACAAACAGTGTTAAATATATTTAAAATTCTGAAAACATTGTATTGGAACCAGTAGCATTATTGCAACGGACATTTATTGTGTAATGGAAGATGAAGCTCCTTCCCGGGGTAAGGAAACAGATGGTCTCACGAGAGATTTTATATAGTTGATTTTTATCGAAAGAACTTCACTTTCTATCGAATGTAATAAATGTCTGTAATTTGCGAAAATAAAAGTATTAACCACTTAAATAAAGTAGCTGGTATATTTATTGTTAAAACTAAATTTAGTGGTTTATTTTGGCAGTCAGATATTTATGTACGCGTTAAACTGTAGCTGTGGATTCGATATCTATTTTTTTAGCTTCACGCTGTATCAAGTACAAGCAGGACACATAGAGATAACCAGGGACCTAATGTTAAGACAATCAGTTCTCCATTAAGGAAAATCCACCTCTATGAATTGTCGAGGCATTGTGTGTCGGCAAAACTCAAAGGAGTGCTTTGCCTCTCTACCAGAGTGAGAAAAATGAAAATATTAAATATACCACTGAGCAGGAATCGAATTCACAAGTCTTTGGAATTCGAATTTACAACTATCAGGTCTGTAGAACTCTATTAATTACGTCGACGTCTCATACTTCTTTTACTTTCACGATGTATCACATAGTAAAGTGGTCAGAGGAATTCCTGTGTAAAGACACTCTATTTCCCACTTTCCGCCCAATATGTTGTTCCTGAAACGAAACTAATTCATTCTCTCGTGTGAGAGTCGAAACTTCAACACTATCCCGCTGTGCCACGACGGCCTCGTACTTAATATCATTTAAGTAAAAACAATGGCCGCATCAAAGTCAAGTGCTTAAGGGAATATTGGAGTGGAATTAATCTTGGGCACTAATGCCTCAAACTCCTCATAACCGTAAAACTCCAAAGATTCATATACCAATATAAGGAAGATTTGTGGCTATTTGGCTTTTAGTGATGGTCTTATTTAGTTGAGTAAATATTTGCTTAAATATTTAAGAAAATTATACGAACACCTATCTATATCTACGAGTATATAGTGTAACCCAAAAATATATTTTGTAGCAGGGTAGGCAAGAAGAAAACAACTTCAAACACCAGAGAAGTTACAGGTGCGTTACCGGCCTTTAAAGTGGAGATAGACGAGCTTTTTGAAGCTACGTTATATCGACCTGGAAACACTGCCACAGGTAGGCCATTTCGCAGTTGCGTGGTGCATGGAAGGAAGTTCCTATGACACCACATAGTAGTGGATTGCCACGAATCCATATGCTGTAGATGATAATTGAGTTTGTGAGGATGCGCGATTAAAAAATTCGGCGGCAGGTAACAGGTTGAACATCCCGGTTAACAATGCACAGCGAGGAAACGTCTCAGCGTAAGACCGAAGTATCAAGTCTTTCACAGATCATTGGGTCTCCAACTATTGAATCGCCTTTACATTGTATGCAATAATTCAAGATACATTCTGATACTGGGGTGCACCAGCCCAGAGATGAGAATATAATAGTATTCCAAATGAGGCCGAACCTGGGCCCTATACAAGTCCAATCAGTGCTTTAGCGTGATGACAATCACGCAGGCCAAATATAATCATGATACTGGCAGTCACTTCAAATGCTAAGGCCCAATAAACTGCGGCTGGAAGAGGAATATTCTCAAAAACTGGGGACACGACAAATGGCGTTTTCTTAGTGGGTAGTGCACAAACTTGTGTCTTTTGTGTAAACCAGATTTCTTTCACCCCATAAGGAATTTCCCGAGGGATGCCTCATCAGAAGATCGACACAAATTTATTTGGACACTGCCGGAGTATACACAGCGTCCATTGTGCCATCATCTGATTAGCAATGCACGTTAGAATCCTCCAACATCTCATAATTATCCTCTTAGATATGCAGAAGACACAGCGTGGGTGGCAGCACGTAGCCTTGTATTACGGGTACATATTCGGAGCAGAAATCGTCACCCAGTAAGAAAGCCGGTTGATTTGTTCAAAACACAATGCCTCCAGAATTTGGAGGATAATAGGGAGCGGAGTGTCTTAACACTGGGCTCCATATGCCTACCCTGCTACATGCGGGATACTTGAAGCTGAAATAAAATGTATAAAAAAATATTAGAAATAGCTTTTTCGCGATTAACATTATTATTAACACATTTTAAATGTGTTATTAATTTAAACAAGTCTTATAAAACAATTAGAGAGATAGCACTTTTTACTTTATAACTTAAAACAATTTATTATACAAGTATCATAGAATTTGAGGATATCTCATTTGAACATTTATTAGATAAATTTTGTTTATAAGACCCAAGGGTCCTTTTTACGGTCAAAGATAGGCAAGATATAAGTCTTCGACAGATTGTTGTACATATATGTATATATGTACTTCAAAGCGACAAACGCTATAGGAG
>DWMY01003362.1:0-10340 GCA_018249775.1 Heliconius hecalesia formosus | reverse complement strand
TTTTATTTTTAACCAATTTCAAAAAATAATGTTGCCAGTTTAACATGTAAGTATTTAATATTTATAAAATTTGAGTATGACGATCTTATAGTACTTAGAGATGATATTGTAATGAAATTTAAAACTCAAATAATAATTTCAAGTTAGGGAACGGTCCAAGTTTTATCAAAACTAGTCCAATAGTTTTTATGTGTATTATGGGTAATCCAAGTACTTTTGGAGAAGACTTGTATAATTTCGGTAGCTAAGTAATTAAAATGTATTTATAGTTAGTCAGTTTTATTTTTGTTGTAGTGCGCAGTGATATAGCTTATGGCTGTAAATGCGACGGTTGTGGGTTTGATGACTCGGAGAAATTAATTTAATAATCATTTTAATTTTCTCGCTGTGGTAATAATACAGAGGTTATATAGTCGCAATTCACCGTCCTGAAAGTAATGTTGGGTGTTGTTGGGCTAGTTGTAGACTAATGGGTAAGTAAGACGTAAAGTCTCACGTTCCTGTCGGACCTTTTACTCCCCAAGGTACCCGCATGTCATGTTGCAGTGTTTTACACCGCGCAGTTTCGGCGTGCGTTGAGCGTCAGTAACTTAATAACGGTAGAGTTTTATATGTATGTATTTGTATGTACCTATAGATTTTTGTTTTGTTTGAGATAATAACAAATATAGAACATAAATAGCAACAACTGTGTAAACAAGTTTTAGTTTGTTGTTAAGCTCCGCGCCGTCCGCCGCACGAACCAGGCAGACGGAACACGGTATCAAAGCAATCTACTCAACGCCGCACTTTGTCCACAGAGCGGGGAATTAAATTAAATTCAATCTCTTGCGCAGAAATCAAATCCAGAACCGTCGCGCTTACAGTTAGACAGTCACTAATTGTTACAACTTATTTTAACTCAAAGAGTATCTCTTGTCATCAATTGATCGCTATTGGTCACAATCTACGGAGAATGGAAAACAGAGTGTCTTGACACTAGGTTCCCTCTACCTACCCGCAATTATGAGAGAGGTGGAAAAATGCTTATGTTTTGATTTTTGACTTCTGCACGCATAGTAGTGAATGTACACTGTCGAGCGTTACATTTATGTTTGTACAAAAATAAACAATGGTTCTTAGAACGCAGTGCCAGGTGTTGATATGCGATAGGGATGGGACTAATTTATATCGATATTTGTATTTTTTTTCTATACACGTATTTTGCTGAGTATGAAAAAATATAGTGATACATCACTTCGGTCTCCAATTTTCGTTTATATATGAACACTACGAAACTACGAAACCCCAGGTGGTAAAAACTATAAATGAGAAAAGTGCTAAAAACAATTATTGTTATTATTATTATACTATTTCATGAAAGTTTGAAGCCAGTCGTGGCGCAGGGGCACAAAGTGTGACTGTAAACGGTTGTGGGTTTTATCCCTACTCAAGGAAATGAAATATTTATTTAAATTTATATTTACATTCCTTCGCTTTGATGTCGAGGTGAAGAACGGCGTTGAGTACTGCTAATCTACTTGCATTGAAAAAAAAGAAAATGATTAAAGTTGATGAGAAATGATGAGTTTTATATATTTAAAAAACAATCAATTTTAGTAAAGAGCTTTTAGCTAAAACAATATTATAGTGAAGTATTGATATTTTTTTACGTTTCAAACCCAAAACACGGTACAGTTTCCAAGAGCCACGGGTTTAAATCCCACTAGGTTAAATTTAAACGATTTTTTAATAAACATGACCAATCTTAAGTAAAACTACCAACAAATAAATGTGTTTCTTTTAATTTAGCACTGATTGTAATATTTATATCTTTACAAATTAACAAACAGTATGAATGCTTATTGAACTAAATATTAACATTTCCCTCAAAATAGTTAAAATCAATTTTGTTTAAAATCGGTTTTGTCTTTGATTGGGTTTGGTTCTTTGTGAATCAGGAAAAAGATTTTCTCTGTTTGAGAAGATTTTTCCGTGCTTTTTTTATTTTTTTAGCTTTACGTTGTACATATAGTGCTGTGCACATAATGTCCCTACACTGGGAACCTAGTGTTAAGACAATTCCGTTCCCCAAAACTCTGGTCATCCACCTTAAGTAACTGTCGATATAATTATCCAACATCACTATGCCACAAGTAATTTTATATTTCCCGAATCCCGATTTACTTTCTCGGTGTAAAGTGAATCAGTGAGACGCGGGAGCGCGAGCGGCTCGCCCGTTTAGATGTAACTTTGTAACAAGCATAAGTGAAGTTTAAGGAGAAGTGTGTGAGTGTTGACAATGATTTTGTATGGGTAAGTAAGTGTTTTCTTCTCCTTCATTATTATTTTTTTCATATATATTTGTATGTAATTTTGTAAAAGTAGAGCCGTGTGCAATTTTTATTTGTGATATCTAATTTTGGTGCCGGTCAAACATTTTGTTATATCATATTGTAAATTGTAATACATTCATTATTTTTATTTTTAACTGACAATTTGCTTAAATTTAAATGAACTCAAAAATTATAGAGTTATTAATGAAACAAACAAAAAAATATTTTAAGCATAATAGCTCTTAAATAATATATTTTTAATTATCGTCTATACTAATATTATAAAACTAATGTAAGGATATTTTTTGTTGTCCACTCTCCCTCCGCCCAGTGTCGCTCTGACACTCCGAGCACGCGGGCGGAGGGCGCTGCAGGTGAAGGGTCAGCCTTTAACAAAATAGTATCGTTGTTTACATATTTTTGATAATAATTAATTAAATATTTTATGAAAAGGACACTGATATTTTGAACGAACGTATTATATGAAATGAATTACCAAATTAAGTTACCGATAAATTTCGATCGCTTTTCAGAATTTTTCACATTTCACATACGTAGGTCTACGGAAAGTACCTTACAGGTTAAAATCTGCTAATAAAGTAAATAAAAGTACTCGTATCATCAATTGCATTGACTGTAAGTTAGGTTGACTTTTTTTTCTGTACTCTAAGGGACCGTAGATTTATATTTGATATTAATTTCAGCTAGATGCCTCCACGTGATTTCGAGGTATGGTCTTGATAGACAGACCAACAAACAAAGTGATCGTATAAGGGTTCCGAGTTTTCCTTTTAAGGTACGGAACCCTATAAAGCTATTTTCACTTATAACGATTAATAATTTCATGCACATTTCATTTATACTCAATGTTTATGTAAATACTTTCGGTCATATGTTTATGTAAATAAATTTCAGAATTAAAATATTTTTGTTATAAAAAAACTCATACGCTCATCTTCATGTTCTAGACAAAGAGCGACGTTGATTTCCGCCACTTTACACACAATATCTCGAGAACGAAGCGTTTTTGAGACATTGCGTGTAAAGTGACCTAAAACACTAGGCTCAATCTTCCTACCCTATAATTCGCCTTTACGAGGTATACAGCGTGAAACTACGAAAAATTTAAAATTGTATTTAAAAATTACAATTATGATTGCAGTATACAAGGAATAATCACAGACAAAAAATGCAAACAACCATACAGGCGTACCATGTTTTACCAAACGTAAAAGAAAGAAATTGAACCACGACTCCAGTTCAACAGCAACTGAATGAACCACTCCACCAAAACGCACTATTTGTATATAAATCTAAATATATACGTTTTTTTGTAACACAAAGAATTGCTACAATAATATTTTACAGCAATCTTGCATTTAAAACAAACGAGGGAACGAGAGATTATAAATTTACACACATATGTGCGGATATTTTATAAACGAAGTGGTATAACTCGTATTTTATAATGCTAACTTTTACTTGTGAGATGTGGATATCTACAGTACCATCAACTAGTGGTGGCAACTCTGAAGTTAGGTTTTCTGAACTTATGGGCATTGTTCACTTGGGAAGGAAATGTTCAAAATAAAGAAAAATCCTAAAATTAAATCTACAGCTTCAGAGCGGCCACGACTTATTGACACATGATACGTTCTAAGTGTCTTAACTCTGACTGCAAAAATTAAAATTTGAAAATATTAAAATTTTTAACGATCTTGTAAAACAAGAGCTAAAGAGTAAAGTTTATGAATGATCATCATATCGGGGCTATTGGGACCACCTGGCGGGGTCACTCAACCACTCGAGCATCCGCTACACCTAAGGCTTAAAAAAGTATAAAAACTACACCAAGTGCTATAAGTGCATGACATATGCTCGTAGCTATAAATCATATGAGTCTAAACTCAAGTGGTTTACTAATGATCTCTGAAGAGTCCCACTATTCAGATCCCCTCTCCATCATCAGACCAGCTCGATGATACCGTATTATTGTATTATCACGTGAGCTACGTATAACTGGCCAATTTCATGAGGATACAATTATTACATGTGCGTCAAATTCAGTTTCTAAGATTTTATTACATAGTTACTGTAAAAATAAAAAGAAATCTTTCTTAACTTAGACCACTTTGCTCTGTTATATATGAAGACTATTTTAAAACTTTGGCAGACTCAGTTATTTACAAGAGCCGTGATGTAGGGAAAAATATAATTTCGCTTGATTTTTGATGCTGCCAATGTGAAAAAGATATAGGTAGGTACCTAAACCGGTTTAATTTGATTGCCAAATATATTAAAGACTATTGTATTTTGAGCTTCACGCTTCATAGCAAGGCAGGCAGGGGAACATGGGAACCTAGTAGTAAGACAGTTCGTCACCCATTACGACACTTCCGTTCCCCACTTTCCGACAAATTCTGGAAGCATTGCGTGTCGAGTGGCGAAACTAAATCGCCACAAAATAAAGGATTTATTTTGGAAAATACTACCGTCGCCACCAAACAGTTATCATTAATTGTTATCAATATCGTTACAGCAATTTGGCTCACACATTGGCATATTTCCGTTGGCAACTCTTCGACGACTTGACTTGACTGACATTATTATTTTGTCAATTCACAAGCGCGTATAATCTGTAATTTTTAACTTAAAGAAGTAGCCCAATTTTCGCAATATGGAATTAGGTAATGGAACTTAACGCTTAACTTAACGCGCTTTGTCTTGTTACTAGAGCGAAGAAATGAAAATAATTGATTCCCCCGAATGAGATCGAACCCACAACCGTCGCGTTTACAGTTAAATGCCCCAATTTGGCCCCTGTGTTTTCGATCCAATAAAGTAACTTTTTAATAATCTGATGTTTGAAATAACACTAAAGAAAATTTATGTTTCCGCTTCAATCGGTGTAATTGATTTAATATCGAAAAAAGTTATTGATTGATTGAATAAATTCTTTTGAATACAGCGCAAAAAAAAAATACTGAACTTAGAAAGTTGAAATTTAACATGTAGGTATAGGAGAGTATAGGAGAGCACTAAGAGAGGAGAGCTCGATGAAAAATTTCCCACGGAGACGGGGTACAACGGGATTATCTTTTTATGTCTTCATATCCACGCAAACAAAATTGCAAGTGACGACTAATAGTAATATAATTTAAAATGCAAATGGAACTCGTTATCGTATCACAACGATTTCAAGACATCTTGTTCAGAATATGGAAATAAAGCATTAACATTGATTCGTGTTGTTCCATACAAACCGCCCAATTTTCTTATAACGTTGCGAGTTGTGTGGCGGAACTTAACGCAGCGCTTTAGAGCGACGAAATGAAAGTAATTCGTTACTCCAAGTAGAAATTGAACTCATAATCGTCACGTTTACAGTCAGACGCCGTGCCACTGGGCCACGACGCGACGACCTCAAAACTAAAACTTAAATTTGTTGTCTTTTAATCGACAGTGAGCGTGTCTGTCTATTATTGTACGGAGATGCGATCTTCGTGTTTTTGCCAAATCCTACCTCGTGGACCATTAATTATGGAGTTCTTACGTTTGATCTGACTCTTTATTATACAACAGCGAGTCGTCCTTACTTTACTTGACATCAAATATTATATATTTAAACAATTGTCCACAGATTTTTGGGCATGTTTTAGAAATGAGTTTATCAACTTAAATACAATAACAAACAAACAATTGCACAGAATCCATCTTAGGGGTTGTGGAATATCTCGCGATACTGACACAGGGTCCGACGGCGTGTCTATTAAATGAAGTTAATGAGTTCTGTACGTGGTCAGGAGGAATAAGGACGAAACCTAATAAGTGTCTATGTCTGGGAGGAAGAAGTACAAAAATACCTCATGCAGTTGACTTATAACTAGCGAGGAAAGCATTTCTGAGATTTCGGAAATATCTTTTAAAGTGCAATGATACTTTTTACCCGCTTGTTGAAAAATGGCGAACATAAACTAAACTGTCAAAATGGTCAAATTTTCATAGACATTTTATGTTCTGTAGTTATGTTAACATAGACCAATAGAGAGAGACATGGAGATAATTAGTTAATTGTAAATCATATAATAAACTTTTATTCAGTAAAATAACTTAAAATATCACCACAAGCAATTGGGTCCTAAATTTTTTTTCTTGCTACTTCTGCAAGGAGGCAGGTAGTAGGAACCGTAGCTAATAACTTCTACGATAGATAAAAGATAACTTCTAAGGAAGGAAATAACTACGAGAAGCAGTTAGTCTTCCAAAAGCAAGAGCATAGAGCAATATAACAACAAATAAACGATCAAGAGAATTGGTGAAAGAAATCTTGTTCAAAAATTCACACAATAGCCTTTCTCAATTTTAAACTCAGCTAATATTTGGATCCTTAGAGACATGTATGAATTATAAAAAACTCAATACACAAAAAGCTCTAAACAGAAAACAAACGATCAATTGGCTGAACATATTTTTTCAAATCGTCAAAGAACACTCTCGATTATGTCACCTTTCAAACAAAGAAATACTATCAAAATTACTTCAACCGTTTGGGAGCTACGATGCCTCAGACAAACATACAAGTATACACGCACCCACGTGGTGTTTTGTGGAGTCTTTATAAATCCCGTTTTGTTTCTCAAGACGTCACGGTAGTATAAAAGATAGTTCAAAGGACGTCGAATATTCTCAAGATAATATTTTAATTTGTAAATTTTACATACAAAGTCAAGACTGTACTCACTCGATTGAAACGATTAAGTTATTTAAATTCGTTTGCCAAATTACATATTTAGTTTATTTATAACATATTAATTATGGAATGATAATGAGAGATACAGATTGAGGTCGTAAGGCGTAGTCCCCCCGGACTATGGGGGTGCGTACAACTGTAAACACGATGTTGTATTTATTTTTCATTTCTTTATTAGTTTTATATTTTTTTTAGTTTTACGTTTTAGCCTGCACATAGCAGGGGAGGCAAAGGGAATCTGGGAACCTAGTGTTAAGACACTCCGTTCTCCAAGCATTGCGTATTGAGTGGCAGTGAAACTCAACGCCGAGTTTTGCTTCTTTATCAGAGCGAGAAAATGTAAATATTAAATATTTCATATCTTCGAGTAAGAATGAAACCCACAACCTATCGAGTTTACAGGTGCACGCTTGTGCCCCAGAACAACGACTGTCTTCAGGTTCATAGTCTACGTGTATTATTTAAAATATTTTCTTTTCCTCAGTTTTTTCTTGTAGAACAAATGCAAATTATACTAAATTTTACAAAGCTAATGAGTTTGTTTGATTGAACGACCGAATCTCAAGAACTACTGGTTCGAATCGATAAATTTATTTTTGTCTCGGATAGTCCATTTACGCGAACATACAAAAATATTATTCTTTCCAGCATTAGTAATTCAGCAAACCACCCAAATTTAATTTTCAGAGATAAAAAGCTAAAATTCGCAGTCAGCGTCACACACACATGTTCAAACCGCCCTCATTTCAGAGTGTAATGAGGAAGTACTTTCGATTTATTTTAAACGTAATATCATTGGGTATTTTTAGTATGTCATATTGTTAGCGTTTGTTTTTAACTCTTCTTTGTTTATCCTAAAATTCCATTTTTGTAGTGGTATTTTTTATATATGTGGGTAGGTAGATGTAATCTAGTGCTAAGACACTCCGTTCTATAGGTGTAAGTGGCGGAAGTCATTATTGGTGTAACCAAAGCGAGGAAATGAAAATACTCATTACCTAGAGTCGGAATCGAACCCACAATCTTTAAGTTTACAGTCAGACGCTGTACAGTAGCGCCTCGGTTGTCTTATCATATTCCTTTTGTTTTAGCTTCACACTGTATCCTGATACATAGCACATAGCAGTAACCTGGGAACCTAGTGTTAAGAAACACTGTTCTAATTAAGATATTTCCGTTTTCCACTTACCGCCGAATTCTTCAGGCGTGACCCGTAGGTACGCCCGTTTGCCTTGTCTTTTCCATAAAAAAATATGAAAATATTAATATTTCAATCCCTCGATTAAGAATCGAACCCACAACCTCTCGCACTTACAGTCACATGTTTGTGCCCCTGCGCCACGACTGGCCTCAATAATTTTCCTAAGAACATTTTCTTTTATCTCCCACTTGAACGAATGAAATTCACTATTACTTTTTAAATAATTGATTTTAAGCATTGATTTTTATTTTATGTTCCATCCAAATCATTCACTTTTATAGCGTACTTAACTTTTATTTCAATCGCAGCTTGTATATATCATTAGTCATTACTGCAGATATCATATGGCGATTTTGCATTTATAAATTAACTAGACTTACCTTCGGCTTCGCTCCTGTTAATATTCTTCTGTGAATATCAATTATTATCAAAAAGTATTTATAAATAATTAGGAATAATAGAATGTCATTTTTTAGCTTCACGCTGTGTCTCTCACATAACAGGAGAGCCAGAAGTCACCCAATGTTAAGACACTCCGTTACCCACGCACCGACCAATTTTCGAGATTTGCTTGTTGAGTGGTGGAATTCAACTTGTTACCAAAGCGAGGAAATGAACGCACTCGTGGAAATCGAATCCACACTCTTCGCGTGTACAGTCGGACGCTGTCGCGACGGTCTCGATTAATTTCAGTATTTTTTTGTTATTCTAGCGTCTCCCACACCGACGCGAGATGTCAGTCAATCTGTCGTCTTGCTATTTATGAAACAAATATTTTTATACGCTTAGTGCCTGTAACTGGGGCGAGGTGCTCAAGCTAATACAATGCGCACAGCGCGGTCTTTGCTTTGACCTCTTATTGGGACTTCGCTCAATGTAATAATCAAAACATACTCCTTCAGGATTCCTTTTAGGATTATGAGTAATTTTTTCTCTGTTATTGCATATGGTTCTTACTGCTATGTGAATTAGAAAAATGATTATTGCAAAATTAATTTCAGTAGATATATAAAAGAAAGATAGCTTCACGCTGTAGCAGGTAAGACAGAGGAAACTCAGAGTTAAGACACTCTGTTCTATACGCATTTTCTAATTTTCGAAACAGTCCGTGGTGTGTGCTGAAAATCAACGCCGCACTTTTTTTTGTTGCTAAAGCGGGAAAATGAAAATAATTCATTCCCCAAAGTGGAAATTGAAACCACAACAATCGCATTTACAGTCAGACGCAGTACCGCTGCGACCGATGGGTTATAATAGTGGCGGAGAGGGTGACAATACAGTAATATACGAGTAGTATGGTCTGATGATGGAGCCAGGATCTAAATAGTGGAACTTTTTAGAGATTGCTAGTAAACCACTCATGTAAAGGCAACATAATTTACAGCCCCGCACGAGCACGTTCTATAGCACTTGGAATACTTGGCGTTTCTTTTTAATTTTAAACTATTTCTTAACTTATTTATTTTTAATGAAGATTTAAAAATATAAAATAGTAACTTTAAATACAAAACATCGTCTGTATGTAATATATTAAGGTTGTTTGTGTATTTGTATGTGATTGTAGCATTCAAATCAGTTTTTATACAAATGTCTGTTTTTGTTTGAGCGTGTTTGGGAGCGGGTTTATCAACATGCAGCGAACTTGTAAAGGAAATGTAAATATACAGTGTTTCATTTTGTTACTATTTTTAAATATTTTTTTTACAGCTTCATGATTTTTCCCGTATAGCAGGATAGGCAGAGGGAAACTAGTTTTAAAACGTTCCAATTTATCGCAGAAATTTGAGACATAGCGTATTGAGTTGCGAAACTCAACGCCGCAGTTTATCTTAATACCGAAGCGAGGAAAATAATACTAATTCGCTCTCCCGAATGAAAATCGCACCCACTGTACCGCTACGCTACTACGTCTCTACTTTAAAATGTTGTAATTATTTAAATAAATGAAATTTATTAAATACTAGCGACCCGCTCGCGGCTTCGCCCGCTTAAACCACAAAAATATTTAATTAACACACTGAACTATGTTCGTGTTTTGATATACATATAATGTATGTTTGCAACGCAATGAAGA
>DWMY01003361.1:0-10341 GCA_018249775.1 Heliconius hecalesia formosus | reverse complement strand
GAGCGCCTGGTCGGTTTCCAGGAGGCGCGGGTTCGAGTCCCGCTGCGTTCAAATTTTTATACGTTTTCTAAATAAGTATTTTTCTTTCCTAAGTGTGGAATAACACTTTAAAAATGTTTAAAAATGACCATAACAGTTCTTCTAATATCAGTCAAATCAAAATCGTCAAATGTTGATTTGAGGCATCCTTTCAAAGGCTATTTAAAATTGGATTTATTGGTAGATTTTTTTGGCTGACGTTATTTTTTGCTATGACTTTTACTGAATACTAATGACGTTTTCTAATGACAAACTGCGCGTCATTGTGTATCATATGATTATGTTATTTGTATGTACAGTGGAGAAGCGTTCAGTTTTAGAGTAGACGATCTATAACACGATTTATTTTTCGATTCCCACTCGTGAGAATGAATTATTATTCATTTAGAAAACGTATAAGAAATTTAAACGTAGCAGGATTTGTACCCGCGCCTTTTGGAAACCGCCCAAGCGCTATGACCACTAAGCCATACGTTCTCATCAAGCTACGTCGAAATTCCTTAATAGGTATTTTTCTTTCCTAAGTGTGAAATAACATTTTAGAAAACGTAAAAAAAATATGATTTATTTTTATTTCATACCTCTGATAAAAAGACAAAGTTCGGCGTCGAGTTCAGTTACTCAAAATGCAATTCTCAAAAATTGGGCGCGATGTCGGGATCAAAGTGTCTCTTCTTTCTACTTAAAAAAAAATTAAACCAAGCAATGCATCATTAATGCCATGGCTTATCTTAATTTTTAGAATCAATTAATATATTAAGTAAGGTGTATTTATTCGTCACCACGGTAAAAACATTCGTCTTACGAAAAATTGTGCGAAATATAATTTCCTTTCACACTACTATATATATATATATATACATATTATCTTATAATATAATTACGTTGTGTATAAAATTTTATAATAAAATTTACATAAAAAACTTTAAATCAATACATAATTTTATTATCAAAGTATAAATTCTATTTATGGTGGGTAAGAACAATACAAAGTTATAGTACAATAGTTTCTAGGCATATCTTATATTTTAACCAACTGAATTTTTAATTGCGGTATATTATATAGCAGACATTTATGTATATTTTGAATATAATATACATATAATCAGGGACGCTATGGAGCTCCGTGACAGAAACCGATACTACTATCAGCCATGAGAAATAAAAATCCAAAATCCAATATAAAAAAAAATCGTATAATTTCGGATACGGACGGAAATGATAACGATAGGTTTTTGATTTTGCCTACATACGCTACACATCGTTTAGTATGAAATAGCGACAAATGCGAAGAAACTTTGTTACTAGAAAACGATGAACAATTAATATCACAAACTATCAATAACAGATACTTCAAAAAATATATTTTTCTAAAATCTAGTATCCGCAACCGAAATTATTCGCAACTAGTATCCATATCAGTATCTGGATCAGAAATGATAGATCCGTAACATCCCTGGGAAGTGACGAGATCTTAACAGAATATATAAATATTTGCACTTAATCTCAGGTGAAAATCTATTCATCTATTAAAATTGTATAAAAACTTATTTGGCATTTAATGTTTATATTATATATGGCTACTGTTGACCGCAGCTTAAATAATAAATATAGATTTTTGATTTTCCAAAAGGAAATCTGTGAAAGCGTTCACCGGAGCAATGGCCTGCAGTGACATTTGACCTTTAGACGGCCAAGAAAGATTTGGGCCAAAAACAACAGCCAAGTTACCACTTGTCATTTTATTTAAACAACTTCTATCTTGCACCTGTAAGAAACACTCATTTACACGCTACGAATTTAAAGTATTATTATATTAATATTCTTTATTGTACACCCATAAATAAAAAAAATGAAAAAATGTTAAACACCAATCCAATCTCTTCTAGGCAACTTAAATACATATATTAATAATAAACATACACACACATACATAAATAGATTAAATTAAACAATAAGTATAATAATAATAATAATAAAAATTTAGAGACGCTCAGAAGCCATAAGAACAATAAATCCTTTTATGCACTTAGCAATCTTACCTTCCATAAAAACTGAAATATGTATTTCAATAATTTGTAATTATCCAAAGGCAATCTTTCCAATATTAATATTTTCACTTGTCGTGGTTTGTCCATGTTCGACCAAGCTGTAAAAAAATATACACTTAAAAAAACTAGAAAAAAGATAAAAACATTGAAAAGTTACATTACAGTAGCTCAGTGTTTTCTGCAAGACTTAATGTAGCCATATAAAACACTTTTTTTAGTATTCAATCTATCTGTTTCCTCATAATAAAAATGTTAAAGTTATTGACATTTTCATTATATGATATAATTACACACAATAGCAACATTTATAACTTACTTTGGATCATCAGTATAGGAGATACTCAAGTTCCAAAGAAAGCGAATGCATGTAAATTAAATGTTAATAAGGCCGCGCCTGCGCAACGGGATGTCGTTTGACTGTAAATATTACGGTTGTGAGCTCTATTCCAACTGACAGACGAAACTCGGCTTGAGTTTAGCGGAGGGTTGGACGGATGGAGTGTCTTGACACTAGGTTCCCATTGCCTACCCTGCTGTATGCGTGGCACAACGAGAAGCTATAATAAAAAATATATAAAATTATAGGCATAATTTGAAAAAAAGCATATCATAGCAGTATATCGCTTACTCTGGAACTTCAGTATCTCCTCGTGTAAATCAAATGTCAGTAAAGGTTCTTCCAAATCTCTGAGGAAAGTTTTTAGTAGAACCGCGGCGTTGTGCGGATCGTTCCTGAAGGATATCGGCTCGCCTCTATTGCACAATCTCTGTAACTCCTTTATGACCAAAATGTTGGCCGACCTACGAAATATACCCTCTGTTTCCAAAGCTAAAACCGATACATGCTTTAGAGTAAAATATATATATACATGTGTGTTTCTAGAATGTTATTTTAATAAATTATTTTATAATGACGCTGTCGTGGCGCACCGCGTCTGTCTTGTTGGTTGCCGATTCGATTCCTACTCGAGAAAATGAATTATTTACATTTCCTCGCTCTGTCTGCTAAGAAAAGAAACATGCAATATCTCAAAAATAAGACGGTTCGTAGGAAATGAAGTGTCTTAACACTTGACCCCTATTATATGTACGGAATACAACGTGAAGATAAAAAAAAGAAGAGAAGAAAGAAACAAAACAATTCACTCACCGTCGGGCTGTGAAAGAAACTCCACGCACTGTCTCACGACGGGTGGTATGGAATCTATTATGCCCGTATTGTTTTCTATTATAAATTGCAATGAAACACCAAACTGCTGTGTCGGCGGCGGTAACAAGCTTTCTTTCGCGATCACTTTAGAATCGCTCTCATCTGGTAACTTCTCAAGTTTTTCAGCTTGACTACGAGCCACTTCAGCTGCTTTAGGATTCTTAGACAACAACAGGTTGTTGTATCTATAATATGACACTCAATAAGCAACAAAAAATATTGGAACATTTGTGACACAATTGTAGAACGATACTTACTCTAACACCGGTTCTGGTATACAAAGCTTCTCCAGATCTAAATATTGTTGTAACTCGTGTAAATAGTTTACGTACATCATTTTTCTCCCGAATTTGACGCTTATCGCGGGCCTGAGCATTTGCCAGACGACCCGTATGAAATTCGTTGGATGAACTAAATATAGAGCTTTAAGATTTTTCTTGTACTTCCTGTCGAAGGCTTTATAAGCTTTCCAAAGCCAAGAAAGAGGAGGTTTGTTTTTACTGGTCAATCCATAATGAAAATAAACGACGCTATAGTCCTGTTCTACAAATTTGTCCAAGGTAAACATTAGATACCTGCAACGGTAGTAGTAATAGATAGTTGGTATATACCAGCACTAAGATATATTTATTTAATTTAAGATTGCAATATTGATAAAATTTTGCTAGATAAAAAAAATTGTTACCTTAACAGACGATCTGGATGCAAATCTTTGCTTGAGGGAAGTCGGCAAGCGGATACTATAATGATTCTACGGCCGATTTCATCGTCGCCGCCTACTTCAACCAATCCCATACCCGTAAGATCGGAAAAACTATCCTCATCAAGTGCCGAAGTTGCAATCTACGTATAAAATATATTAAATACACTTAAAGTACATGTACATCTAAATATGGTATATCGAATTTAAAATAATATACATTTCTTATTTATTTAGTATCATCATTGAAGACATGAGAAGACAACAACATACATATATGTATAAACTCTATGACGCAAACCGGCCAGTTGCATAAAATCAATACTGTTCTAGGAAGTAATATTGTAACGCACTAACCTATATAGAAAAGGTCAATCAGCAAGAATACTTGTATACCTGACCTAAATCCGTTTCGCCGGGCCCGCGAGACCTAGATTGCAATATTGATCGAAATTTTGCTAAATTCACAGATTTTAATGTACAAAGTGAAGAAAATATGTACTTAGTATAGGAAATGAGCGAATTAATTATGTTTTGTTAAATGTATTCAATGTTTAGAATGTCACAAGTGGTGGTCAACAAATAGTATTTTTTTTTTTACCTCACCATATACCTGCACCACAGGGGCTTTGGCGAGTTCTTCTTCAAAATTCTCTTCTATAGTACCATCACTAGCTGAACGTTTAAGCAAATCATCAGGTATATCGAGTAATTCGGGTGGTAACGGCGCTGAAAATATGATACTGAAGTAATAAAAATAAAATAACCATAGACATAGGAATAGGGGGGTGCAACCTGGTGGTCTAACTCCGGATTAGTCTGAAGCCCACCCCAGAATTTGTACAAGTAAAAACTATTTAACACAAAAACATCAGTTCTAAGCTAGTGTCAGGACCCACCCTGGAAAATATCTCTACATATGCTGATGTTTTGAATTGTATCTGACTCTGACCTTTATCTTGAGCTAAGATTTAAAAGATTATTAAGTATATATTTATAAAATATAGAATAATAACACCAACTTTTTTTTTTTATTTTAGAAAGAAATATAATCATAATGTAAATTCTCATGCAAGCATGAAGTTGTTAAAGGATGCATCATTTTTATATGATAGTATTAATTATTATCTAACACACCCACACAATTATGATCATAAAAGTAATTAAACCTTTTTATAAATTAATGAAACAAGAATAACCACATACAATATTTAATTCCACAATTAGTTCAAAATGTGAAATGCATTTGTGCATTTTAATAATTTAATAATTCTCCCACGGCATGCATGATTTTTACCTACGAGCTATGTCAGTGCTATTCAGGTATTTATATATATTATATTTTATGCATATTTTTGTATATTAAATAGGCAAGAAACGACTAGTGATAATAGGCTATAAAATAACAATATTATTTTTTTTAACTCATTTTTATAATTTTCTGTTTTATATTGAAATTGATAAGTTAGCTGTTTTAAATACTATGTATTGTTAAAAGAATAATACAAGTAATAAAAAAATCCTTCAATAAAACTTAACAAGATAACAACACTACAACTCACCAGGCAAATCTTTTTCCTGCCTTAGATATATGTATGAATATCAATTGGCCTCCACTTGTAGTTTCATTATGCAATCAAAGTTGAATGAACATAAATGTGTACCCATATGTATTCTTATATAATTCTTATAAACAATTTCTCGCAGTCTTAAAATATTTTTTTTTATTAAAAGCATTGAAAATGATTATTATTTATTTTCAAGAAAGAAATTTTGAGATGAAAATTTATTTTCAATAAATGTACAGAAATGGAAACTTTATGGTTCAATTTTTTTCCTACAGTACACATATTTTGTCTGAATAAATTTTAAATAATTAAACTGTGTATATTTTTAATTTTGAATAATATTAACTATTTTATTTACAATCCTTATTTTTAAAATTTATACACTATGGACATGTGATGTATATTTTTGTTATTAAACAAGACTAATATATTTTATGCATAACCATTAAATTTAAAAGAATGTTAATTTTAATATTAATGAACGTAAATAATTAAAATTATTTAGGTAAAACTATTTTACTACCATTACTATTACTACTACTAGCTTCACGCTTTTTCCCTAGCGGGGTGGGTACTCAGGGAGAATGGCGTGCCACACACTATGGTAAAACTATTTTAGGTGTTAAATAAAATTTTTATACTAGTTAAAATTGAAAATATATGAAGATATATATTTTTAATGAAGAGTAATTAACGGGAATAAAAACAAACACCTTATTCACAAAACACTGAAACAGAGTAAACTGCTAATTTTCACTGTGTTGTAAAATATAGTTATTTCTACCAGACTCAAATGTTGGTCCTACCATTGGAACAGGTTATTCAAAATAAAATATATTTTCTTCAATCATATATTATCTCTACACATATTTCATAAACATTAACATGTAAAATCAATATATTTATAATTTTAAGACTTTAAAGACACAAGTGTTGAAACATTTATATACAATAATTTGCTTATACACTCTATGTAGAAGAAATTACTGAGTATTCCATTTCCATTCCATTTTCACCAAGTGGGTATTAGCCCCATTGCATTACACATTACATTACAGGGTGAGGCAATTGGAGCAGTGCCTGGGATTTGTGACCTATATGTAGATTTAAATGGTCCTTTTAGAAATATGCACTCACCTCAGCTATCCAAGCTCCTTTCAATACTGACACCAAATAAAATCAATGAATGATAGCTTTAGTAGAACTACAGAGAGATTTTACTGGTTTACCTTTCGCTCTTACTAGTACCACATACAAGCTTCTAGAGTATAGGGAGGACATATTTAAGGGCCATTACCAATTTTCGCAAACGATTACTTATTGTTCGTAAAATTATTTCAAGTTCAGGCATTAGTCATATTAGTCATATCATGTAGGTATAAAAAGCACATCTGTGCTTTCACAAGGGTAAGAAAAATATGTATGTATAAATGTAAAAATCTTTAAATTTAATAAATACTCTCTTATATGATGTTTCAATCTATAATAATCATTAGGTGTATTGATATAAAAATGTAGAAAGATTTTGATGCTTAAGAAATAAAATTTAACCAAGAATTAGATATCTTTTAACATATAACAATGAGTTAGCCAATAGATTTCAAATTTGATAACAAATAAATGCATTGATAAAATAAGATACTAATGACAAGACATTCAAAAATTATCTGTGGTTCTAAATTTTAATAACATTGTGTAATAAGATTTTGCACGATAAATTTATTATAATTCTGTTTTTAATTAAACATTTCTGTTTTCTTATTCAGTTTGCTTAGGGTGCAAAAGTGAAGATTGTGTGATTTTTGATTGTGTGATTTAATTTTTAATAAAATAAAAGAAAAACATTTGAATTATCAATAATTTCGCGGTACATAGGATTTTAATAACAATTTTTATAAGTATATGTATTGCGTCGTTAAACATAACATGAAATATTTTAATTGTGTGTGGGTATTTGTAGAAGTATATTTATTTTAACTTACCTAAACCGCTAGCTTGAATCAGTTCTGAATCATCAAACTCTAGCCTTGGTTCGTAATCATGATATTCCGAAAGACTTGTGTATGCATCTTCTGGCTCCATACTATTTGCTTGAAGCACTGCTTGAAATTGAACTTTACATTAACATATTTACAACAACATATAAAGATAACTGCTATCAATTTGGATGAATATTGTTACAAAAAAAAACACAAAATATGTTTTAACACTTGATGACAAATACCTTGAAAAGCTTGGAAAGCTCTGATTGGACTTAGTTTCGGTTGATGTTCTGACTCCATATTTCTGCGCAGGTGCTAAATATTTTTTATCTGGTTGCAATACATGTAAAAATAATACCAGTCACATCTGCAAGTCTCACAGTGTATTTTCATTAAAATAGCAAAACGTCATTCATATTTTTCCATAGAGTTTTAATTCATATTTAGTATTTAGTAATTGTATATATAACTAATAAATATTTACTGTATACGCATTTACTATGTAAAGCAAATGTTTTCCAATGTAAGTAGGATACCGTATATAGTAAATTAGTTTAATAAAAAAACATTATATTTTTTTTATTTCTAAGCACTATAATACTTATTTTCATCCCAATTGTTACATGAAAAAATACTTAATTAATCTATTAGCGAGCATTTAGCTCGCTAATAGGTTTACGAATTTCATTTTAAGACTTCAAAAGTTATTTGATTTTTTTAATACAATAAAATATCAGAAGGTGTTTCCTTTATTTGATCAATTTATATATTTATTTTTTTAGCTCTCAATTATTTCTTACGTTTCGATTATTACTTACATTATTTACGTACATTAAAATTATTTAATACCGTTCCTTTTTAATACGGCATTCCGTCCGTCTTTTGGGTATATGTATTCTGTGATCATTACTATAGTCTGCTGTCAAGTGTCAAATTAAAATATCAATTACCAATACCAAGCTATTAAGGCTCAACTAAAAGCTAAGCTTACTTTCTTACTTTGTATGATTATTAAAAACAGTTACCGAGCAACTTATAACAAATTTTGTTTTAATTTGTTCTTCATTTCATAAAAAACAACAACTATCTTTATGTTCTAACAAAAACCGTAATAAATATTAAAGGTCAGTTATACCAAATATTTGGGTAGCAAAAGTAGTTTGGGCACGTTTCATAAAAGATTAAATAAAATTAGTTAATACAATTTTTATCTTGTTCAATATAGGATTTTATAAGGTTTTTCGAAAATGCTAAGCTATGTGAGTGCTGGCATTCCTGATAAGTCTTGGCAACCTCCAATTGCTGTACTAGAAACAACGTAAGTATTTCAAAATGGATTATGCTTTTCCATATGATATGCTTATTTCTAAGTTCTATATATTAACAATCTTGGATTATATTTCAGAATGGGCACTATAACAGTGGAAATGTATTGGAAACATACTCCCCTCACATGCAGAAATTTCATGGAATTAGTTAGGAGAGGTTATTACAATAACACAAAATTTCACAGAGTTATAAGAGATTTTATGATACAAGGTGGTGATCATACAGGAACTGGTAAAGGAGGCCAATCCATATATGGACCACAATTTGATGATGAAATAACTTCGGATTTAAAACATACTGGTGCAGGAATATTGTCAATGGCAAATGCTGGTCCAAACACAAATGGATCACAATTTTTCATAACTTTAGCACCCACTCAATGGTTAGATAGCAAGCACTCCATATTTGGAAGAGTTCAAAGTGGCATGGCAGTAGTAAAAAGAATAGGCCTAGTAGAGTGTGATAAATATGACTGTCCAGTTGATGATATAAGAATTGAAAAAGCTTACATACCAAAATAAAGGAAACATTTCAAAATATTATTTTTTTCTTATTTTTACCTAGACTTCATTTTTATATAATATAAAAAGCTGTTAACTTTCACCAATCATCACAGATCTGTCAATCTATTTAAAAAATTGAGATTTTTACTAATTGATAAACTAATTCAAAAAGGTTTATATGTATCATACTTGTGTAAAAACATGCTCCATGCTGGTGTTGTTGTACTTGAAGTCTTTAAATTAATTATTAATATAATATTTTATTATAAATAAATATAATTATGTGTACTTTTGTAACAAATATACCATAAATAGAAATTACTCAAAACAAATTTTATTGACAATTATATAAAATAACTATGAAATTTATGATAATATAAGATCCTTAGCAGAACTCAAACTCATGCTTCTAGTAAAGTGCTCTGACCACTAAGACATATGCTTGTTACAGATTATTTAATATGTTGTTAGCATTTCTGTAGGGGAGACATTATTACAAACTCCTGATACCTAGAGACTATTGCCAAGTGTTATCATGCAAGGCAAGTCAAAAAATATGATAATATACAATATCTCTGAAGTAAAATCAACAGGGTTTCAATTGAAGGTATTAGTGGAGAATAAACAATACAAAATTTCCTCATTATTCCTTCATTGTTTAAAAAGTGATAAATATTTGGTTTAATATTTTGATTTAATATTATTTGTTTTCGATAAAACTTTCCCCTCCATTTTAATATAATTTTATCAGCATATATATCTGTTTGCTAGGATATTGATTGATCATTTTTAGACACCTTATAGTAAGGTGGGATGGGGTGTTTTACCTAAGATCACTTTTTTTTCATAGTATAGCTAGCAACTATTTTTAATTGAGCTTAGTAATATAGCTGGTGCATTTATTATATATATATATATATATATATATATATATATATATATATATATATATATATATA
>DWMY01003360.1:0-10341 GCA_018249775.1 Heliconius hecalesia formosus | reverse complement strand
CCACTCAACACGCAATGCCTCCAGAATTCGGCAGAAAGTGGGGAACGGAGTGTCTTAACACTAGGTTCCCTCTGCCTACCCTGCTGTGTGCGGGATACAGCGTGAAGCTAATTTAATTTTTTAATTTAAGGATACTTCGTTTTCCACTTTCCTATCGACTTTAAAATACTTGCGTGATAAAATTGAACGCCATGGGCGAAGAAATAATATTAATTTATTCCCACGAGTGTGACTCGAACTAGCAAACATCGCGTTTATAATCAGACGCAGTACTACGGCGCTATAATGACATTAGTGACATGTAATAGAGAATCAAGTTATTCACTTAACTCTATATTATTAAAAAAACTAAACTAAACTAGCTTCACGCTTTATCCCTAGCGGGGTAGTCAGAGAGAAGGAAGCGCCAAACGCTACGGTCTCTACATACCTCTTTCGCCTCATCCACTGTCATCAACCTCTTCATACATGCCCTCCGGGGGGTCCTCATGCGTTTTACGTGATCCTCCTCCAGATCTTTGATACTGTATTTTCGAAGGTCAACCGAGGTCTCCCCCTACCTACCTTACCACTCACTTTGCCATCATAAATCTTTTTTACCATTCTTTCATCACTCATTTGTTCGACGTGCCCAAACCAGCTGAGCAGGTTCTTCTTCATTCTCACCGTGACATCCACGCTAGTACCTGCCATTCTGTGTACCTTTTCATTGCGGATTCGATCCGCTAAGCTGACTCCGTATATCCTACGAAGAGATTGCATCTCCACGGCATTCATCTTTCTTTCATTTTTCTTCTGTAATACTCACGTTTCGCTGCCGTATAACAGTCGGTACCAAAACTGCATTGTGTACAGCCAAGCGGCAGCTGTGCTAGCGTTTCGCCGTCTCATCAATGCAGCTAAGGCTCCGGTAACCCTATTACCGGCAGCAATACGCCTTTCCACACCCATCTCGTATTCTACATCTCTACTGAACATACTTACCCAGTATACCACTCATTCACTTGTTCTAATGTTATATATTATGAGGTATAAAAAATCGTTACGGATGGCGTTAATGTGTTAAAATTTTATAGGTTATTAATTTTATTAGCAAAGTAAATTACACAAAATAATATTTGGTTTCCTGTTTTCATAAACCGGATGCTGTGAATGGCCAGGAGAATGGTTATATTTCAATTATTGTCACTTCCCTGCTTTGGAAGACGAAGCGCGGCGTTGAGTTCCACCACTCTGCAAAGTGTGTGAAAAACGTGAACTAGGGTTTCGTACCATTTACCGGAAAAAGAAACCCTTATAAGATCACTTTGTTGTCCCTCTGTCCGTCTTTCTGTCAGTCAAGAGCCTTTATCTCACGGAAATTTGGAGACATCGATTTGAAATTCAAACAATATACTTAGATGTACGGCCCCATGATTTCCTGAAAAAACGTATATCTACATTTACTTAAAAACAGATATGGCCATTTGTATAGCAAAAAACGCGTAGTTCTATACTATGAAGGAAATCAAAATTAATGGGGTACTTCTGGTCATTTCCGGTTAATAATTCTATTATGAAATTGGCAGCTAGCATCTACAGCTAATAGTAGTTCAGAAAAATCAGAAAACTATACATTTGCACAATATTTACAGTTATACATATATATATATATATATACTCGCGCTTGTCCGGTTTTTTTTCTTACCTTCACGCTGTATTCCGCATGTATCACCGGAGTTTAGTGTTAAGACACTCCGATCGCACTTTCCACCGAATTCTGAAGACATTACGTGTTGAGTGGCACAAATCAAAGCCGAGCTCTGCCTCGACACCAGAGCGAAAAAATGAAAATAATAAATATTTAATTTGCTCCAGCGGGAATCAAACCCACAGCCTGTCGTGTTTACAGTTACAAGCTTCTGCCCCTGCGCCACGACTGGTTTCAAGTAACAATAATAATTTAAAATTGCTACACAACATAAAATTTTAACACGAGTTACTCTCGTTTAGAATGCAAAATGCACACGGCTCATGCAAATTCACTTTCAAAATACATAATCAATAAATATGAAATTGTAGATGAGTTCATACAACTGTTACGTACACACATACATACATATGTTTACGCTGGAGTCACGAAGCTGAAAGATTAAGCGGTCTGTAATTCACTTTCGAGCGAATGTTGTTTTTTTTTCAGCATTTCTTGGCTCAAATTGAAAAAAATATTTTGGTGTTATACAGTTCTTTTGTGGTCTTTAGCAGACAGTGGGGAGCGGAGTGTCTTAACACTAGCCGCCATTTGCCTTTTCTGCTACATTCGGAATACAGCGTGAAGCTGAGAAAAAAAATTAGTATTTTTATAGTTTGTGAAAATCTGAGCTGATACTAATTTCTGTTTTATTTAAACTAGAATAGCAATCTAAAATTTGCCGTAATATATAAAGGAATTTGACATTTTTGAATATTTTAGGTCAGTTTAGCAATTGAATCTGAAATATAATTGAATTGTATAATATTTTTTTGAACATATGTGAGTATTATAGATTTATCATATATACTTTTTAGTAAAAGACTTTTTAATAGCCTTGATTTGAATTTCAATTTAACTAATTAAATATTAATTAAAAATTATAAATAAAATAAGATTACAACAAATAGTATTAAATTTGAGGAATGTAACGGTTAATTTACCTTCTTGACTTTAGATTCTCTTTGCATACCTTGCTTTGTAACAGAAAAGGTAAATCTAGCAATTCTATAATTTTATAGAAAATATTTTCACAAACGAAACATTAATAATTTTGCAGATTAATTTGAAACATATAAAAAATTTGAAAAATATGAAAATTACTTTCTGCTCTTATTTGGATTGCTAAAATTTTGACCTTGAATGACCTACTTTAATATTCAAAATATTATTATGCTTTATATAAAACTACTCGGACATCAATGCGGTTTTGGCGCTGCGGCACAAGCGTGCAATTGTAAACACTAGCTGGGTTGTGGGATTGACTCCCTCTAGAGGGAATGAATTATTTAATATTTTCATTTATTCGCTCTCATAATGCAAAGCGCGACGTTAAATTCCGCTAATCAACACGCAGTACCTACAGAACTTGGCGGAAAATAGAGAACGAAAGTGTCTTGACACTAGGTCCATGGGTTCTGCCGATATAGCGTAAAGCAAAAGAAAAATAAAGTTACATTTATTTCAAGTGAATATTAATTACACAATGATAAAAAATATATTTTGCCATTGTTTATAGCTGGATAATATGATTAGAAAAATCACCGGAAATCGAAGGGAAAATCACTGTATTGTGTGTCATACATAAAATAGATAAAATATTATATTAGAAAACATATAATTTTATTAGAATATCGTACATCAACACACAAACAATTTATCTGCAGCTACATGAATTTGATTACGAATTAATATTTAAAATAGGATGTACAAAGATTAAAAATATTTTTAAATGAAACCTCATTTATACTCTTTTAAATTAACAAAAAACCTATGGACGATAATAATTTATTTACTTTATTTGATTCTTCTTAATTGATAATTATTAAGAACTTACTATGTAAGTAATACCTATCACTAAGCCTCAAATCGGCATTCAGTATGCGTATCGTCCAAAAGTCCTTCGACCGCGTATCTACCCTATAAATAATTCAGATAACGGCTTAAATAAATTAATAAAAGTAAAATTTTTATTGAAAATACTAAGTATTAAAAGCGAAAATGTATTTTGTTAAAATATTAATTTTAATTCTATCAAAATTATTTTAAAAGAATAAAGTTATTTTTTTTATATAAGTCAAAAAAGTGCTTTGAAATAAAAGACAAATATATCGATTTAAATTGTATTTTTTTCGCACTTAAAAACTCAAGATATAACTTAAAAGAAGCTACAGAAACCTGTAGTAAAGTCCAAAGTGGACCTAATTTTGTTACATATAAAATATGCAAACCCACGGAAATGAAGCCGAAAGGATTACGTAATAAGTTCAACTGCAATCTGGAATAGGAAGTGTCTGCAATATTGATGAGGGTTGGCCATTGATTTTATATCTTCAACTTGGTTCTTCAAGTTGGACCAAGGTCCGTCAGCGTTCTTTATATTATTAGTCTAAGAGTTACAGATAAGCTTCTTCCAAGGCTAGATGCATAATTAAGAGATGGAGAAATCCGTTTTTGTCAACATTTAAGTTTTACTCAAATCTAGGTCAAATAGTGATTTGGCTTTTGTATACTCTAGGATATAACCTAGAAGAAATATAACCCAGATAAATACTTACATAAATTTATGGTTAATTTTGATTAATACCAAATTATAATTATATTAGAAATAACTTAATAACACAAATTTTGATGTACCTGACTAATCGTAATTGTACTGAGTTCGAAACCCGATCAGTGAACATCATTTTACTATTAAGAACGGGTAATATAGGATTTTTTAAAGCTTTCTGTTCCGCCACCTAACAAACCATTTTTCTATAAGACAATATAAGAACGGATTGATCTCTTTTTTGGAGGCACAAAATGCAACAGATGCAATAAAAGTAATTACATAATTTGTACAAATATCGAATAATAATAATTATAGATCTCATGTATTTAACTATTTTAAACAATTGTAGAATACCCTGGTGCCCATGTTATATTGCAAGTTGTAGCATAACCTATTTCATTTGTCAACTGAGATGTCAAAGACTGGGTTCTCTCTAAGGATAGGTTGTATTTTGACTGTAGAAATATTTGCTACATCCGTACTATTGAAATGGAGGCGTAACGATAAGACTAGTCCAATATGTAGGAGTATGTATATCTATCGCCCAATCGAAGTTTTATTCTTACGGGAATACGTCATGGTCCAAATGACATGAGATTTTAATCTATTGATGATAATAGGAAATCGTAAAATGAATATGAGGCCGTTGTGGCGTAGTAGTCGCGGCGATTGTTGTGGGTTCGATTGCCATTGGCAAAAAATATTACTATTCCCTTCGCAACAAGAGAATTGTTCCGCTCCTGAACACGCAACTCTGGAAGTATTCTTTTGTAACTAACTCAAAAATAGTGACGTGACGTGACGTCACAACGTTAATTGAAGTGCCTTTCTGATGTAATATGTATATTGCAGTTTGAAGAATTAGTTTTTTCTTATATATTTTCTTGAAATAGCATTTTTTAAATATATAGGGTGGTGTTTTTATGCTATGGACCGTGTACTTAATTGTGACTTTCAAAAGCAAAATGATTTATAGTTTACCTTGCCTTGCCAGTCATTTTCAGATACAAAGTCGTAGATTTCACACTGACTTTGTGTGAAATTACTTGTTATTTATATTTTATTGTTTAATTACTTGTTACCTCAAAACATCTTTTACACGAGAAAACATCTGATAAAAATACAAACATACAAAATATAATGAATATTTGCTGAAAAGTGAATTTGATAAAGTGCGTGATAATTTTACAAATTAGTTATATGAACATTTTATTATACCTTTTAATACATGTTTTACCTCAGTATTATTTTCCTATACAAAATAGCTTTCCATATCATTAGTCAGTCTTCAAATAGTTTTAGGTGATATAACATTTTTTATACAAAACACTTTATCAATGAAAACATCGGCTAAAGAGGATATTGTAGTCTGCAATGTTAATAAGAGATCCGGTTAGACGAGATTGGTTTTACTACAGAAACACGAAGTTGGAGTCAGAAAATTTAGGCTTTTTGGACTCAAAAACAAATAATATCAATTGCTTTCTGTTCTTTTCAAGTTCTATAATGTATCAGCTTCACGCTGTATCCAGCACACAGCAGGGTACGCAGAGGAAATATAGTGGTAAGACACTCCACAGTTTCGAGATATTGTGTGTTGAGTGGTAGAACTCAACGCCGGGCTGTTGCCTTGGTGCCAGAGGGAAGAAATGAAAATATTAAGAAATAATAATTCATTTCCTCGAATGGGGGTCGAACCCACATCCGTTCAATCGCACCCTTATACCCCCGGACCACTACGGCCTCTTTATAATATATGGCTGAGCTATATAGCATATATTTAAAAACTTAATTATTTTGTATTTGAAAAAAATAAATATTTGTTAATAATAAAGCAACCGATACAATGAGTATGCAAGTCTGTAGAAATATTACACGACTGCACACACTACTTAAACTACCCATATGTTAAATAAAATAGAAGCCGTTGTGGAGCAAAACTAGATTGTTCTGAGGGGATTGAATATATATGCTGGTGAAAATCGACGTCTAACGACTGAAACAAAGAAAAATAAAAACGATGTTTAATAGAAAATAACATAAAAATATGTAAGGGTATAATACCTGTATTGGAAGAAGAAACAGCATCGGAATGAGGCATATGCGGCGGTTTTCCTTTGGTAGGTTTATATCTGCGTGCGTCGTTCTTGACAAATGGCGTTTAATTTTATAACGATAATAATTATAAATAATTTGAAAAAAATAACTTTTTAATTATTGGAAAATAAAAAAATTGTAAAAGCCTATTTAGAGAAGTTAAAACTGTGGTTTCATTTAAATTGGTGCTGACAAAAACATTCTGTATATTAATCTGTTCACTTTGTCTATGAAAAATGCGAGAAATATGTAAAGAAAAATAGAGGATATTTATTATCTAACAGCCTTTTAATATATTTTATTTAAGAATTTAAAATTTAAATTCATGGGTAACCTTGATGTACCTCCTACTCAACTTGTCTACTATCACTTGAAAGACATTGATAAAATAGTTTATAGAATAACATTTGTTAGCTTGCTATATTTACCGATGATAATATACTGTCACTGTTTCACTTATCTGTAATATGCCATACCATAGCAAGTGTACTACAACATTGCAATGTTCTTTGATGGGCAGGTATGTTTGTAAATAAATCTATAAAAGGCAATACTTAATTCAGCTTGTCCCCTGTATCCCGCGAGGCATTGCGTGTTGAGTGGCAGAACTCAACGCCGCGCTTTGCTACACCAGAGCGAAGAAATGGAAATATAAATTTAAATAAATATTTCATCTCCTCGAGTGGGGATCGAACCCACAACACCAATCTGTTTTAGAGTCACACTTTGTGCCCCTGCGTCACGACTGTCCATCAATCAATCAAAAAGTCAATACTTAATTCATTTTAGCTATGTTGGGCTGGAGCAGTGAAGGCGTGTGTTAGTAACTGTAAAAAGGCCCCTGAAGCCTACACTTGTGGTCGCAAGTCCCAGGCACTGCTCCGAGCTCAAAAGTATGAATATTTAAATTTATAATTAAATGCTTACAATCTAAAGCTGCAGTTTTGATCAGATCATTTAAATATAGAAAACAACACATTAGTATTATGTTTCAGTTAAAATTAGGCTTGAATTTTTAATGGTTTTTTACGACACACTCAAACATTAATATGATGTATATATTTTTTTTGTAGCGGAAATTGAACCCGCGCCTCTTCTAAACCATCAAATTTTTCTTACTCAAATGTTGAATAACACTTAAAAAATGTTAAAAATGGGCAAAATGATTTAAAGAATAATTAATGGAGCAATTGAGTTATACAGTATAGTTTATCAATTTTTAATTCGGTTATATTTCATTCATTCATTTGATACGTAAAACACGAGATTTTTTCAAATTTAAAGTTTCGTTTGCACAATTTAATGTAATTAGTAGATTATTTATAAGTATTAAAAATGTTGCCAGTTCTTTACGTTTAATCATTTTTTAATGTTAAAAAGTGATAGTTTAAGCTATTTAATTTTAAATAAGTTTCGTTTTTAAATGTAAATTCTATAGACCTGTGATGATATGTGTAATATATTCTTTATTTATTATTGACACCCATCTAGTTATATTTTATCTTTTAGCTTAGATGCAATTTATGTTGATCGGACACAAGAAAAATACTTTTAAAAATTGTATGGTATCCTTCAATTCTTAATGTACTATGCAGTATCAAAGAATCGTATGATAAAATATAAAATTTTCCAATAACGTGAAAGATATGAAGAAAAACGTAATTAAAACTACGGTACGACTAGATTGAACTGTGAATTGACGTTATTTTAATATGAAAATCCTCCTGAAAGAGGAACGAGCATAGTTTAAAACTAAAAAGTTTATGGAACGCTTGATTGAAAAATAAGTTCTATTAGAAAAATATCAAAGATATCGAATGATAATCCCGATAGGGTCCTTATTTTATTAATTTTCTTATATTTAAAAAAAAATGTGACCTATTGAAATGTGACTTAGTTTTCTCTTATCTGTGTTATAAGAGATTTGAGCTGTTTAATAAAATATGTTAGGGTCAGTCGTGGCGCAGGGGCACAAGCGTGGGACTGTACTGAACTGTGTAAACACGAAGGTGGTGGCTTCGCTTACCACTAGAGAAAATAAAATATTTAGAGAAGAACAAAAAGAAATTTAAAAGCTACAAGTTTACTTTACGATATTTATAATTGGTTATAAAATTTGGACATATTAACCACGAGGATTTCGGGTTCAAATCTCTAATGTTTATGTGTATGACAAAATAGAAGGTGGATGACAAAATGGTAACCTTTTGTCATCCCCCTACCATTTTGTCATACTTATATTATATTAAGGAGGTAATTTTTAAAGAAGAATTAATTCAAAGCTTTTTTCATTTATAATTAATTGATGATAAGGGAAGGATAACAAAATTGCTAAATACTTAAAATTTTGTAAATTTTTAAACCTTTATTCACAGATTAAATATTTTCATATGGCTTAACAATGAAACGGACAGATAAAAAGATTTTTGGGTTTTCCTTCACCTGTCCTGTGCAAATCGTAACATGTTTAGAATACAAACAGAACATGTGCTCCTTATATCTACATACATATGTATCTAAACAATTACAATAACGTGAAACCAGAATAAATCTCATGTCGAGATGAAATATAAGAATCATACCTCCATCATGGCCTGTCAACATTGTGTTCAAAAAGGATCGCTGTATTTTGAGGATATTATTTACAATCGCTTCGTGATATTTTAAGGGATATACCCACGGAAATCAAACACATAATACAAATATACATTTTTTTGTATTTATTTTTTTTCCCAATTCTATACGAGATGGGGGTGTTGAGTTTATATAGTAGATGTAAATGATTATGAATTTATGTGTGTTATAGCCCTAAAAATGTTATAACAATATTTAACTAAGCTTTATGAAGTAAGAGAGATCAGGCAATGGGGAGACCTTACTTTAATTTAAATACAGTATCGATGATACTGGAAGAAAGTCACAAGCACGAGAACCGAGAAGAGCTAGGCACAACTTGGCTCTGTTTCTTCTGGCTATCTGTGGATAAATCCTGAAGCCAAAAAAAGACTTCATTAATTTGAACCAGTAACCTACGACAATTATATCAGAAAATCAAATGAATAATAATATGGTATAATTAATTTATGTAGTGGATCCTTGAGAGGCAGCGACATACCACATAAGGACCAAAACGCATTCGATATATTGTTTAAAGAACAATGCATCCAATTAAAAGGAAATCTCATGTGGAAGTGACTCAACTTTATGCAACACTGTCATCTATGTTTGTATGTTTAACGAAATTGTAGCCGGTACTCACTCAACGTAAAAGTAATGAACCATTTAATTTATAAGATAAAATAAAATAGACCGATGGATGTTTTTGCAGTTTGCTTGGTGACAGTATTCAAATCCCATTTGCTAGTAAATATTTGTTCTTTTCCATTTCTGGTTAAACAGATATTGGGAGCCAGAGATTATTTCTATTTGCTGTTTTTGAAAAAATACGGATCATTTTGTTATAAATCTCTGTTATTTATTTATTTTTGTTCCATTCCTTATAACCTAAAAGCATAATAAATATTATAGCGTCATATACTGGTGCAAAAAAGAAAAAAGGCCAAGAGGGAAATGAAACAAAATATAATTTAATTTTAACAAATTTTCGTAATGTTACACTTGCCCGTTGAAATTACATATTCCGTGAAAAATAAATTAAGGTGTACTGAGGTAATTTACATTTAATTAAAATATAAAAGACCAGTAGGTATGTATGCCTGTCGTTGAAATTATGTACATTTTACTAGTGCAATATTTTTTTTACAACTTGACGCTGCATCCTGCATATAGCGGGGTAGGTAGCTACCTACCTACCTCTACCTAACTCTATCTATTTTGTGTACTCCGTTCCGCATGCGCCACTCAATTTTCGAGAAGTAGCGTGTTGAGTGACGGATCACGATGTCTTGAAAAATAATTTATTACCGCGTGTGAGAATCGAACCCACAACCACCGGCCACGA
>DWMY01003359.1:0-10341 GCA_018249775.1 Heliconius hecalesia formosus | reverse complement strand
ATAGTAAGGGGTCATCTTAAATTACGTCATACGATTTCTTTTAATTTTTGACCCCATATAGTGATGTTACATATTTTGCAATTTTACACCTAGTTATTATTAAATTAAAATAGCAGTTTCGTAATTATTTGTGTATATTATATTTTAATATGAAATGCCAAAAAATTTCAGACCACAGAGAGTGGGGAGTCACACAATGTCACACTTGGTCGACGCCCTTGATGACTAACTTAATTTATTTATGACCCCTAACTGACTATTCTCTCAGGGAAGGGAAGAAATAATTCAGAACGATTTATTAACACAATAATTTACGAAAGTAAATTACGACACGAGAATGAAAAAACCACACTAACTATATAATATACATGTGACATTTTTTAAAAAATCACATAAAAGAAAAAAAAAATATTTTCCACGGAAAAGTTACATGTTTGGGTTGATATATTTTGTTTTCAATGACCACAAAGTCATAATAATGGTTTAAAGATAGTCAATATAATCTCTTAAATATTTAAAGTGTTAGTTACAACAATTATTAATAAATGTGTAGAACAATTCAAACCTTTAACAATTAAACGTGCTCAAATGTATCATATAGAAGCAAATGGAGTAATATATATTTAAATCGATATTTGGAAAAATGTAATAAAAAATGTTGTCATAATAATTTTTGCAACTTTGAACAAAAATTATTAGAATATAACCGAGATATTATAACATATGTTAAAAACATCGAATTAAAAGTTATTAGATATTGCTGATTGAAGAAAAGGAGGATTTCTATATTTACTTATATATGATTCGAGAACTAGATACATGTAGAAAGTTGTTGTTAAAAATTTTAATATGTTTATTATTAATTTAAAACATTTAGATTTTTTTTGTTATTTTTAAGAGAAAATCTATGTGAAAATACAATCTTTATTATTTAATGAAATGCCATTATTAGTATAGTTTTTATAAATAAAAACAGAGCATATCAGCTATTACTAAATACTAGCGTTATAGTAACATAATATAAAGAGAAAAAAAAAACCTTTAAACGACTTATATTTTATAAATATATAAAAAAACTAAGCTAAAGTAACTGTCAAGCGACTCGCTGCAACCATTTTGTTGTTAAATTTTTTCTTGAAACTCTCCGCCGCTGCAGTGCTTTTGAACGTTATTTTAGCGCTTCTCTCTTCTTTATCCAATATTAAATTCTGTAAATTATAATAATCCATTTTTTTCACTGCCGGCTCTTAGACTATGTACATTTGTACATACTTTATATTATAATAAAAGCTAGAAATAGGAAAAATGTTATACATACAAGTAATTTACATTTTAAATGTGTATTTTATATGAATATCATTTATTTTACATTTATTATATATAATAAAGATACATGAGTTTGTTGAGGTATGGATGGTTCCATATGATGGTTTAAAATTTCATACATATTTAAGTATTTGAAAATATTAATCAAAGCATTATCTATCTTGTATATACATATTAATCATTTCTATGAAGATATATTGAAATAAAATTATCTCTGTATAAAAAATAGAAGCTTAAATATAAAAACACCAAAAACCTATTTATTTGAATAATTGAATAGTTTTATTTGTGAATAATATTTTGCTGTGTAATACTGTATTTAAGTACCAAAACGTTTTACATTATCAAATAAATAAATTAGTAGAATTATTAAATTTAAAATAGTAAAATATGTAAATAAATATCAAATATATATTTTTGGAAATTCAAATTTAGTAAAGAAAGTTTGTTATATCTTATTTAGTCCATACAAACCCCAAAATATATTTGAAATATTATAAAATAAACACTTTTCTTATTTCAACACTTTATAACAGTATGTAAAAAATATATATTTAATAAGTGCCTGCAATATTTTATAAACAGAAATAAAATAGAAGTGAGTTTTTACCCTAATACGCAACGTAAATTGGGATTAGTTTTTTTGATTTTATTCATTATTCTAAATTGTGCTTAAAATATTTAATGTAGGATATGTTGACACTCATGTCCAAATAAAGAAAATAAATCATTTGATTGTAAGTATACAATCTATAATATAATCCCGCAGAGATTTGAAATTTGCCACTAAAGAAATTTAAAGTCATTAAAAATAATTTTAGTTAGCAAAAGCTTACTCTCTTATCTAAGAATATTTTTTTTAGGCAGAAGTAACTTGGGAACGTAGTACTAAGACACTTCATTTCCCACTTTCCGCCGAATTTTGCAGCGTTGAGTGGCAGAATGCAAAATATCCACAAAAGTCAATTTGACGAAATATTTCGAAATTTTGAATTTACAGCTGTCTCCAAAATTCTAAGCCAGTAGTAGGGATATGATTATTCGGCTTAAACTTTTTTTAGTGTACTTACATTTTTTACATACTGTCTATTATAATCTTACTTGATCTACATATTTATATTTTTCTTAAGTATATATATATAGACAACTAAAACTAGTAAAGAGACTAGATTCCATCACATATTGTTATTAGCATTAATGTAATATATATTAAGTGATCTTTCACAAAAAAAAGTGGCAAATCTCTATATGAAAATATAACTATTAAAAATTAATGTTACATTACATAATAAAGTTGCAAAATATCTATTAAAATAAATTAAATACATATAACATTTAATCTACATTTAGCATTTATTAGATGATTTGAATGTTTTTGATATCATCTTTTCAATTATAATTTTATTTGTCATATATTTACATTTTAGTAGTAATTTTCTATAATATTAATAAAATAAAGTTCTTCAGCAAGAGGTTGTCGGTTCGAAACACTTAAGACATTAAAAGTAAATATAATTACATTATATGCATGTTATTATCCAAAGAGTTATTTAAAAATCGATTTCTTTGTAGCATAATCAAGTTATTTATCGATAATAAAAATAAATCACATTATTAGCCTTATATTCTGTGTATTGGATGACATTATTTTTGTAATTAATTTTGTAAATGATATCGCTTATATATCTTTCTAAATATATAATATACGATTTCAAAGTAAACCAATAAATTCTAAAATTTTTCAGAATTCCATTTTTTTTAAATCAAAATGAATAATCAAATAAAAAGCGACTATTTCATTAATGTTTACTTAGAAACCGATACTTTCACACTTTTTCATTACTTTTTTTAAAATAAATATAATGTTCAAATATATTCCAGATATCTTAAAATTAACTTAAACACTTAAATACAATAAGATATAATAAATAAGTAAATATCACATTATTATTATCACAGATAGAAATATTTTTGGGATGATTTTTGAAAAAAACGGAGATGCTTTAAATATGGTTACCTTATATCCTTCATTATTTTTAATAAAAATAAAATTCTATGATTATAAGTCAGCGGGAAGTACAACTTATAAAACTTGAAATATTAAAATATGCTGGAATATGCATTATTTTGCATGAAATTAAATACAATTATAAACACGCAAAAGCCCACTTGTTCTCAAACTTGAGACACATTTTAATACTATAAAAATAAACTACTAAAGGTACTAAAGGAGCACAAGTACTGTGGATTTTACTTTAAAACTTGACGTTTTGTCATCGGTCTGATTATATCCACCATTTTTACTATCGATCAATCTTTTGATAAAACAGTACTGTTGTGATTCCGTCGTTACTTATGTTTTTTGTTAAGTTTTATGATTATTCTAGTGTTAAGACACTCCGTTCCCCACTTTCTGCCAAATTCTAGAGGCAATGCGTGTTGAGTGAATAGACCGAATTAAATAGAAATTACAAAGTTATATAAAAGTTCTAGAAACAGTATTTCTTTATTTACATTTTGTATCACGCAAAATGAATAGACTATAGTGGGTTCAAATTGACGCCTGACTTTAAACGCGACGGTTGTGTATTCGATTCACACTCAAGAGATTTTTATTCTTCTCACTCTGGTAACAAGACACGACTCAACACGACTATGTCTAGAAAATTAAGCGACAGTGTGCGAGAAACAAAGCATTTTAACATTAATCTCCCTCTATTTACCTAATATTACTATAAACGGACATAGGACGTTGCATTCATTGATTTTATATTAAGATACAACTTTAAAAAAAATATTTGTTCTAAGATTGCTCTCGCACTAACAACTACATTGGTTTAAAAAGTATATGTTTTTTTTTAATATCTATAAATAATAAATGTGCCGTTTTGTTGCGACAACCATATTGGATCTACATCGACACTCAAATAGAATTCAAAACAAATTGTCAGTTTTGAGATATCTAAGAGGTAATAATCAGAAGTACGAGTAGCTTTGAAGAATCATTGAATTGTTTTATTATTGTCTCCAATATAAAATATGAATATATATTTTTATAAAATATGTAGGATTAATGTTTTGCATTAACAATTTATTGGTTATTTGGTTTTAAAAATGATACTTTATTGCGTTTTTTCTATTGCTATAATAGCTGTGCCTAAAATTTTCTAAATGAAATTTGGGATATAACCATAATCATATCACTTTATCTCTTATATCCGCACACAGCGAGGTAGACAGATGGAACCTAATGTTAAGACACTTCGTGCTTCACTGTTCGCCAAATTTTCGAGGCATTGCCTGTTGAGTGGCGCAACTCAACGCCAGAGCGAAGAAACGAAAATATTAATAAATAATAATTAATTCCCTCTAGTGGGGATCGAACCCACAACCGTCGCGTTACAGTCACACCCTTGTGCCCCTGCGCCACGACGACCTCTTTCAGATATCATAGTAATCAAAAATGGATTTGAAACAGTAATAATAGTGATATTATATAAATTAATCGCGTGTTATTATTAGGATTTAATGATAATTATTTATTACTTAGTATATCATGATATCATCATATAAGAAAAGAAATACACGGTAACGGTAATCAATCACTATTATATAAAAAACCAAAGCATTCCCGAATTATTATTAAGCATAATAATTAGCACGGTTATTATTCACTAAGGATATTACGGTAATCACCCATTTATAGCATCCCATTATTACCTGCACGTCCTGTCCAGCTAATGCCTTCAATCTTGTATCCGTCATACCGAAAGGTAAATTTTTAACTTCCGCCATATTTTTTACATCCGCCATGTTGCTTTCTTCTTGAATATTATCATCCGAGTCATATTCGTATTCAATTTTAGCATTTTTTATGACTATTCTAGATTTTTCTCTAATAGTTCGTACTGCTCGATTGAATATGCCGGGGTTTGGTTTAGAAGGGTCGGTGGTAGTCGGTTCGATTCTATTGAACACAGATTTTTCTGATTTACGTTGTAATATAACTCTTCGATTTGGAAACTTTTTATCGTCTGTTTGTGTTTTAGGCTTTTCTTCTTTTTCTGACTGGAATTAGATTTAAAATATAATTTTTTTTCGATTCTCTTTTTTTACTTTAATTTCATTCAATTGATAAGTTAAATAGAGGCCGTTGTCAGCAATGTTACGGTTGTGGATTCCATTCCCAGTCGAGGAAATGAATTATTCACGTTTACTAACTGTGGTAACTATATAAACTCAAAAATAGGGCAGGATGTGGGGAACCGAAATAATATCATAAATTCCATCTATCTTCCCTGACTCGTTTCCAAGGAAAACCCAGTGGCAAAACATTTCGTTCTACGTTGGAACTTAAAGCTAATCTTTGTCGCAGTAGGGAAATAAAAACAATTTATTTTTCCGTATGTTTCGAACCCAAGGCCACTTGGTTTAGTCAGATCCTGTGCCACTGCACCACGATGGTAACAATAAATAAATACATATATTTTTTTAAAAAAACTAACCTCTTTATCATCAAAAATTATTTTTTGTCTCGATTTATTGATAGCACTTGTATTGGACATTTCTTTTGTAATTGTCTGCAAAACAAACATAATATAAAAACATATACTTTAATACTTTTTTCATAACATATTGAAATATGAATGAATCGGTATTTGAAGCCACGCTTCTTGGAAAATGTGACTCTTAAATAAAAATCGCATTTATTATATCTTATCTTTATATAACAAACGAATTTAAGCCTCTGCGTATTGAGAGGAGTCTATCAAAGCACATTCAAATTCCGTTACGTTAAAATATAATTCTTTCCTAAGTTTGAAATAAAACGGAAAATAACACACTATAACATAAAAGTATAAGAAATATCATATGATTTTCTACATTAAAAATAAAGCTTTTATTAAAGCGATAAATTAAATGGATAATCTATCATTACCTTATCAATTTTATCTTTATCAGTATTTGTTTTGTTCGCACCCAAAACAGTTCTGCGGATTGGTGATTTATCTGCAAAAAAGAAAATATATTGATTATTTCTTATTCTTGTATCTGAGTATAGAATTCAAGCTACTGTGTATTAAGTGGTGAAACCTTACCAAGGCGAGTAAGTAAAATAAAACACAATCATTCCTTCAAGCACAAACGGCATGGTATCTAAAAAAATCGGGCGGTGCGTGGGGAAAGGACTATATAAACACTAGGTTCCCTCTAGGTTCCCTATATCATCATCATGCTAAAAAAATATGTCTTGTTATTGTTTGTGTCCGTCCAAATTCAAGACACTGTATATTGAGTGGCGAAAATCAAGGTTTTACTATATCTTAGTAGTGTGGGTAATGAAAATAATTGATTTTCCATAATAGGTATCGAGCCCACTAGCATTGTACTTTATACGGTTACGCAGCGTTAAGACAGTCCATTTCACACGCAGTGCCCAATATTCGACACATAAGGCCATATAGACAGGAGACCAGAGAGAATCCTTTAATAATTATAAGCCAGATGTCGTGAAAGGAATGATTTAATTATAGATTATAATATTTGCTAAATACAACAGTTCTCCAGGCCCGGCACAAAATGTGAACGTAAATGCGACTGGTTGTGAGTTCGATCCCCACTCGCGGAAGTTAAATATTTAATTTAACTTTATATTTCTATTTCTACGCTCTAGTGTAAAAGAAAAGCGCGGCGGAGTCTGGGCTGGGAATCAAACCCACAATCGTTACGTTTATAGTTAGATAATATGCTAAAATATATTATTACCTTTCTTTTTCTTATCTTCAACAGGCTCATTAAATACAATTTTCTGTTTAGGTTTCTTAGGTTCAATCACTTTAGGAGGTAATTTTGAACGGAGGTCAATTTGTTTCTTTGGTGGTTCTTCCACTCTGAAATAATAACAAAAAATATAATTTGTCGTATTTTGTGTAAAATAACAACACTAGGCCTAACAGTTAAAACCGATGAAATAAATAATATAAAAACGTTTTTTAATCATGTTTTTTTATAGTTATGCAAAAAAAACTAACATTGGTACAAATATGTTTTTAGTCTTTAAATGTTTCTTAAAGATAAAAAAAATATTCGTACAAAATTTTATCAAATTATTATTTTTTTTCTCTTGACATATAAACCTTTTTTTAAAATATTCTGTTTAATTGAATAATAAAATATAATTTTAAAAATTATATATAAAAGCAAAGAAGCATCGACAATTAGAAAAATAAATGTTCTCCATGTTTCACCTATTTTAGAGACATTGGATTCAGAATTGCGGAACTCATCGCCATGCTTTGTGTTCCTAGTTAAAGAATAAATATAAGTGAGAATCAGACCCACAATCATTGCGTTTATTATAATTTAACTACCTTGTCGCCGCAACTCAACACACAATGTCTCGAATATTCGACGGTGCATGTGAAACGAAGTGTCTCAACAATAGGTTCCCTCTGCCTACCCCGCTATATGCGGAATACAGCATGAAGTTATAAAACAATTACTTACTTCTTAGTTTTCTCTTTAAACCGCCCGCTGTCATCGTCATCTGATAATATATCATCAATGTCATCTAATATTAGATCTAAATCGTCATCGGTGTCGATTTGTTTGTCATTCGGCAACGGCGGCGTTAAGTTACGCTCGGGTGACGTTTTAGGAATGTTCTCATGTGGTGGTGTTAGATTATCTGTAAAAATGTATGATAATTACTAAATTAAATATTGACAGTAACAAAACAAAATTTATTTACTATCTTTTGTTAATCAATCTTATGTAATAAAGATGTAAGAATGTTTTTTTAAGGATTCTTATGTGGTACACAGCCAATTTTAAATGAACCATTATAAAACATCATCATCATCATCATCATTATTCAATCGACAAGTTGCATAATAAAAATGCATTCGAATTTTATGTTTTAAAATTTCACGCGATCTCGACGGGAGCGCTGGACGCCATGTTGTTTTCATTTGATAACGTTAGTTGGTCTGGTCTTTTTTTTGTAATTGCACAACTGTATAAATAGTACACACACGCGTTGTCGGCCTCGCCCATCAAGGGTTAAATTGGAGGTCTCGAGCTTTTTCTGAAATTCAAGCGTAGCGTAAGCCAGAGCCCTTTCTTCTATGTTACCTCACTTGAACTAGCTGTGTTAAAAGCAAATTTTGCCCTCCTTTTAAAGTTAGTTTTCTATTATTATTTTACCACAAATGTATAGTTTATATTTATTTTCTGAACTAGTACTACCTGTGCATCTACAGGCGGTAACTGCGGTTGACCTAGAATTTCATAATTTCATTTCTAGGTCAACCGGAAGTACCCTATTAATTTTGATTCCCTTTATAGTGTCGATATACGCGTTTTTTGCGATATAATTGGCCATATCATATATAGTAAATACAGAAATATGTTTTATAAGTAAATATAGAAATTATGTGACCGCGACCGACCTGTGTATATGGTTTGAATTTCAACATCTCCAAGTGTTCTTAAGATAAAGACTCTTGATAGACACACAAACAGACGGACGGACTACAAAATGATCTTATAAGGGTTCCATTTTTTTTAACCCGTATATCGCCGCATTGGCGGCATGGTACGTTTTACTTACAATATCGTATATTTTTTGATATTCAAGAATTTTCTATTTTATTTTCTAAAACAATAAAAAATGTTTCTTCTAAAACAATTTTAATTACACTAAGAGCCAAACACTACGCAATTTTAGTACATTTTAAAAAATCTCACATAAAAAAGTCCGAGTAGACCGATATGTAGGTAGACAAATAAGTAATAAAGATAAAATAATAATCTGAGTACAGCGTAATCACAACAGACCATATTGACGAGTGCAAAGGGTTAAAAGGCACAGAACCTTAAAAATAAACAAAAAGAAAACTAACCGCAAGTTGAATTAGCCTCAGCACTTTCTACTCTGACTGGTGACCTATCTCTCTCTAAATTCTCCGTTTTATCAACTTTCTCAGTTTCCGGTGATTTTCGTGTAGTGTCTGGTTTCTCCTGCTCAGCCTCAGCATGGGCCGGTTTATTTTCTTTTTGCTCTGGCAACTTGGGCTCTGGTTTTTGAATTGTGTCCTTTTCTTTTTCCCTAGAAGAAATATAACATACATACACACATTGTATTTTTATATATTATGTATTTTTTAAACTTTTTTGTTATCTTCACCCTATCCCGCATATAGCAGGAAAGACAGAGTGAACGTAGGGTCAATATTCAATATCATTTCACTTTAATAATAATAAAAAACTTGTTTAGACGAAATCAATTATTAATCAAAATGGGTCATGGGTTAAGTTCAGTTTGAAAATTTTTCATATATATTTTTTTCATATATGAAAAAAATCCTTTTTACTCCGTATCAAAACTTCATACTCCGATGTCCAACCAAATTCAATATAAGGTATTGAATTTGGTCGCATACCGGCTTTGCATTAAATTAAACAAATACAACACTCACTTATCCAACAAATGTTTTTGCAATGCGACTGCGTTCTTCCTGCGTCTCACTTCTTTAGCTCGCAGTACTCGTTCCCTTAGATTTTCTTGTTCGCGAACTCGCCGTCTGTATTCACTTTCCTGAAATAAATGTATTGCGTAAATATAGTATTAACGAATCGAAACTGCTCTATAGAGGCCGTCACGGCGCAAGGGTACAAGCGCGGTACTGTAAAAGCGATAGTTGTGGGTTCGATACCCACTAGAGTACCCAATACCCAATATTTTCATTAATTTCTCGCTCTGCGTCAACTTCTGCGCTTCCCACCACTCAACACGTAATACCTCGTAAAATTCAGCCTCTGCCTATCCTGCTACATACGGGGTACAGCGTGAAGCTGAAAAAACAAATCTCGCGTTTAGCACTTATTTAACTCTTCAATTCCCAGTGTCACCTGCAGGTGACAGTAGTTTAATATTTTTTTTCTACCATACGATAATTTATTAATGAATTCTATCATTATTGTAGCAAAGACAACTAGTAACACTATTCATAT